>JABASD010005159.1:0-13165 GCA_019776165.1 Pogonognathellus flavescens | reverse complement strand
GACCAACCATTATAATCCGTCTACCTGTACCCAAATGGCTTAAGTACTTAAAGACTTATTTTTACAATTCTCCCTGCCCATTTACAATATCAGCTTCTCTAAACTTGTTTCGTTGAATGCGTCATTAAAAAAGGCTCTATAAATCAAAAAGGAGTTCTTCAGAATTAAGAACCATCTTCGTTATCCTTTCCTTCCATCACGTATTTTTCTTTTCACCCATTTCCGTCTATTTACAACCCAATTATTTTTCAACGATTGCAATTATATTCCCATGCTTAGCGATGTTTTCATGTTATTATATACAGGTGACACATGTGTATACCCATATTACCTATAATATATACGCAATACTAAAGCATATAATAAAAGTGCACCATTATGTCATATTTGCGTCTATAGTCCATTAAAACCGCATTGTTACTTTTAGATTTGTTCTTTGTCTGCGCAAAAGTGTAAAAAACCGGCCGAATGTTCTAGTCCGATGATGCCCCATGGGTTCTGCTGCTCCATTTGTGGTGAGTTTCTTTTGAAGCGACTAATGTTTCTACATAAAATATTCAACGTGCAAAGAGCTTCAATTTTCAAAACAGTGATAAAACGCAATTTTGCTACTCGATTTGTCAATATCTGATTGTTATGTAGATCGTTAGTATTGTAAGATACCTTAGATAGATATGAATACTTTGTCTGTGTGTCTGTCCGTCCGTTTGTCGGTTTAAAAACTTTTTGAGATTGAGAAACTGTTTTCAAACCTTTTATACGTATTCTAGTGGTACATGGTCCTTTAGAAGGCTAATAAGTTGAAGCTGTGGGGTTAATCTCACAAAATAAAACAAATGATAGAACTTGAGAAATTTACTTACACTACAAAATAGGGCAGGGAGTTCCAGCATTCTCTAAATCTTTGGAGCCCCCAATACGAAATCCCAGATACGCTCTTACGATAATTATTTACATACTTCCATTTACAAATGGTTTATTGCAACTTATCATTAGCTATCTGTATACATAGATGCATTTTGTGTAGCTATTTTTGCAGTTTCTTCTAATGTGTATTTTTTGTTTACAATTCACAGCTTTTCACATAAAAATTCGACATACGAAATCGTTCAAAATTGTAGAAATGAAGCATCGACTTACATCATTGGTAAGCGGTGAAATTTCTAAGTATCCCGTGGACATTCATTTTTCTCGCTATGCGGAAGAAAAATCACATGTTATTTTTGTGCCTGGGAACATAAATTCTACTTCGTTTGCAGGGAAAATCGTGGATGAATTTCGAATCTACTTAAAGTCATGTAAGTGCTAATAATAGTTATTGCTGTTGTAAAATAAGAATAAATGTACAGAAGGACTGCACGGAAGAATGAGTCACGTTTGATAAAAACAAGTAACCTGATACGCTTAAAAATAGTGTGCATACTGCATAAGTTTTATTATCCATTAAAGCTTTGTTTTATCGCTACTGTCAGCAATTCTCAAATTCGCCGAAGAAGTTGCTTTCTAATAAAGAACTTAAGGCTGCACTAATAATATTATGAAGTATTCCATGTACGATATTACAAATGTAATCGAACGCAATGCAATTTGAAGGTTTTCATGGTTAGTAGGTATTAGGTATTAGGTATAGGCCAGCCTTGGTATAGGTATTGATGTGTACATACATGAGAGTTGCTGTCTGTACCTATATGTAAGACATAATCCTATATGTTGTCTTACATTTCTTTCATTCGCTCAGATTTTCTATGAAAGCTCTTTTATGTCAGTATGTTGTCCTCAGACTTTTTGCAGAGTTGCAGGATTGTCTTGAAGTAATAGCGTGAGTCAACCAGATTTCGATTACCAGTACAATATAAGTAGTAGCGTAAGTGCAAAGGTTAAATTCTTAACCTCTACGTTTGCTTCACAAATGAATGTCTAGTCTAATAAAATGTTAAAGACAAAACAAACACCGTAAACTTCCTATTGGTTAAAAATGTATTTCTTATAGTAGCTTAATATGATCTTTATTATTTGGAATTTGATACAACTACATAAGTGAATTTTCTCTATTGCGTGAATGGGAAGGGTGGTAGTAATAGTATTTAATAGGATAATAGTACTACTACCTATGTAAATACAATACCTGTACCCAACTTTGACATTCACATTAAACTTGCATTAAATCAACCATAAATTCTAGGAAATAAATTCAGTTGCCATAAATTACACGTTCACAAAGTTTGTACACAGCGACGCAAACTAAACTGAGTACTTTTGCAGATTTTGTTTTCAAGGTATTTTGTAGGTGGAACAAAAGAAAGTATCGGAGTCGGTAAACTTACAGTGTAATATACCTAAGCAGTTTTTGAACATAAAATATGAGTCCATGTATACGCAAAAATTATTATATATATAGGGATATGTATTAAAGTAACATGAATACACACTGACAAATAATTTGTTTCCATTATGAGTCAACAATCGAATGTGTCAATAATAATGTGTTTGTTTATATTAAAATCAGTTAGACGGACACTATTTATTAGCCATTAATTTCGCTGACATTAATTCCATGTTTAGTCTCACATCAATTTGTGCTACTTACATACATAGGTACTTTTTAGGTACTTACAGATTTTGCTACGTATACATATAGCGTGTAACATTATACACAATGCATTTAGTTGGAGTAATATTATAATATAGATAGTGACTACATTTTTATAGAATATTACCAGTGTGTGTGAAAAGTTATCATAGATAATATTCTTGATTGCTATTCGAATGCAAGCCTTATTTGAAAATTAATGGAGTCAGTTGCATGCGATCGACAACAGGTAGAAGACAAGGGTGAGTGAGTACCTTTGCTTTTTACATGTATACCTGTAAGTAACAAATTAGCAATTGCCAAACATTTCGTCAATAATTTCCTGCAATTCAGTTAAAGCCTAAAACATCGCCTCAAAATTTTCAAATATAACTCTAATAATGTCTTAACAGAAGTTAGTAGATTTAAAATAATCATGTTATGGTATGTAGATCACAAGCCGAATAAACCTAATAAAATAGGAAGAAATGAGACTGTGTACTATGCAGATCTTTTCTGAAGGATATCATAGGAAATCTGCAGAAACTTAATTAGCTTTTAACAGCATTTCCAAGAAAATTGTTTCATTTGTATAAGAAGTTTTTTATATATAAAAATGTGCAAGTTAAAAATACAAAAGCAAGTTGCAAAAGTACAAATTACTTACAATGGAAGAATTACTAAATTATTATAATACATTTATGATCCTTGCTAGCTTACAAAATAACATGATCAATGATCTGTATAAAAAACATTGTAATATTTTTTCTATTATTTTATAACGTAGCAAGCATAAAGAATCGTACTGTGTAAGTATTGTGTGATATAGCTAAACCGATTTCATTTGTTAAACTGTAAATATTATTTTGTTGTATTATTTGACTTTGTGTAGACCCTCAAGTAGTTGATGTGACAGTGAGTAAATCCTGGGAAGCAGATGATGCTGAAAAATTGGTCTCAAGTGGTCTCAACGGGGGAATCATCACTCTTATCGTATTTGTTATCATACTCCTCCTTTGCGGTATTGCTTTCTTCATCTTTTGGAGCAAAAAAGGGTAATTTAGTAAAATCCTCACTTAAAATTTACAATTAGACAATAAAGATAATTAATTTACATTAAGTGGCATATATTATGGGGATTCGACAAAACAAATTTGATAGTTTCAATCTTCAAGGTGCAACAAAAATGGCAAGATCGCAATAATGCTCACTCTAGGTTCCGTTTTACTAATAGGTGTATTTCGTAAAATAATTTAATTACATGTATAGTATAGGTCACTGTTTCTCCTAACTGTTCTAACATGTAAACATAGTTAGAAATAGCTAAAACGTAGTTGGATTAAATCTTTCGTGAAATGTTACAAACCAGAAATCAAAAGTAACGGTGATAGTATAAATAGAATTCTGTTGTTAGCTATTTTATGATTAGGAAACTAGAGAGTTGAGAGACTAACACTTACCGAATTAAAAAATGAGCATTACAATTTGCGGAATTATTGTTAAATTTATTTCCACGCTACTGTCATGCGTTTTCTCTCTTTATTATACCTTTGTCAGTATACTGTATAATTCCTACTGTAAATATGTAACTACAGTATACTGCATTGATTGTAAACAAGAGTATGGTTTCGCTCTGTATAGAGGATGAGACTGTGAGAGATATTGTAATATTTGTATTATGCAGATGTAATGAAAATATTATTTTATTTTGTAGGAATCCTTTGCCAACACTTTCCTCTTGCATCTCTCGTCTTCCAACGATTCCATTTCCCGGAAGAGATGTTCTTGGTTCGAGTCACTCATTTGGGTTTGCTCGATTTTCGAACGAGCGTGTGTCTTCTGTAAACATCGGTCAGTCAACAATTCAGCGAGCGGAGGAAGTGGATGAGAATCCGCCAATGGACATTGACATGCCAAAGATAACCGATGCGTCAGCTGGCTTTGGATTCAGTAATGTGACTTACGATATCATCGCAGTTGGCGATGAACCTGGAAATGCAGAGAAAGTGAATAATGATGCTGCAGGCACTTCTTTTACTACAACAGCCATTCCCACCACCACCGACGCTCATGCAAAAGCAACAAGTGGCAATGCCAATGGCACAACCAAAGAAATTCTAAATGGCAAAGAGGGAAATGGAAATGCGGGTAGCAGCAGTCTGGATGCTTTGAATGCAATGGGTCTTTTCGGTTCGGATGAACCCATCTACGATGATGTCTTGGAGGTAAATACATTTCATACACAGATTTCTACCCGGGTATTATTATTCGTGTGTTTAGCAAATGACTAGTAATTTGCTAAGGCTTTGTTTACTTTCCAAATCCACTCGTGCATTTATATTACCAATAATCAGACTAGTATACGTAATTGTAGTTTAGTTACTATTCTTGCCTAGCTTTGTTTGAAGAACATGAAAAATTGTTTCAGCTCTGCAAATGTGATCTAAATCCAATTTGATTACAGAATTAGCCCACCACAAATTGCATCGGCATTTACTAAATATTTGAATTTATATTATGATATTGTATGTGTAGTTTATTTGTAGATGTCTTTCGTAATGGAATTTCATACATAAGCAAAAATCTATATAGGTATATAGGTATACTTGTATACAATTTGTAATTGAAATGCACTCTTCTTGCTGACAATTTCATGACATGATAAATTGACAAAAGTGTCAAACAGCTCTTTACAAGATAATCCATTTAGTCTAATGAAAATGTAAGTTGTGGTTGCACAGAGTCTCCCTTGAGTAAATGTATGCAATTGTGACAAGAGATCCACAGAAATTATTCACATTTTCACGTATCAGAAAGTTTGCAGTTTTTCTGTACTGTAAGCAATATTATATGAATCACAATATGTATAGTTGATACATAATATATGTATGTACACATTACATGTGTCATTGATATCATAGTTTCATTACACACTATCATATACATGTAGGTTAACTGAAAGCCAAATCCAAGGGGAATTTTCTATACACGTAACTGTGTGTACTAGATGAGTGTCTAGTCTAAGTTTATCTCCTAGTCTAAATGAATGTCTTTTATACCTGCGGTTGTAGTAATGTCTCCTTGTTGAAAAGTTTGATTGCTACTACCACTAACTGTATTTGTTCGTTGTTCTGGAGCTTTCATGATAAAAGTAAGATGCACATACAGATATAGCGATATAGGTATAAGCATCCAACCAGCTATGATTATGGCAGCATTGGTACCCATAAAATAATTTTTTAGGCATTTATTGTGATCAAGATAATAGCCAATTCTTAATGTGCATGCTTTCAACATACAATTAATTGAAATCTTTGTTAAAAGCTAATTGCGTTTAGAAAGTGGTTTTTTATTCTTGCATGCATTAAATTATGTTGTCACTTTCATTTACCCATCAACCCACTCTAACAAAATAAAACTAAAGCAATATAGGTATGTTAATGATATTTTAATTCAATACTCTCTGCATAAAAAATCTATAATCGGTAATAAATATAAGTGCCTAGCTGTAATTACGTAATAAGAAGCAGTGACCTATTTATATTTATTCTAACATTTATAAATTGATGCTCTTCGTTTAATTGATTTGTTTTTCTAAAGGTAAATGAAGATACCTCTGCAATTCTGCAGGATACATCATCAAAAAAGTTATTTGAAGAATAGAAGATTTCAACTCACGCTGTTAAGTAAAGATACTTCATGTCTTTCTGTAATAGAGATGAGTATAATGTATCAAATATTCTTAACTATTTTTAAGAAACTCTTGCCAGATTGTCTCTGCTGTCCTCAATTTTATAATTACATTAGCGTACCGGATTCCTACACTATATTATACTATTACACAGAACAGTTAGTGTCTTATCAATCTGTTGATTTCAAAAATTAAATATAATACCTACATGAAAAACAAGAATAATCGGTGCACGAGCTTAATTTAATATGAATGAATGGTTCTATCTGTATTGAGAATAGAGATAATGTTATTATACCAACAAACAAACTTTCAGCCATTTTGATTTTGTTTAACAAGTTTATTAACACATTTAAGGCTATAGACAGTCTCATGATATAAAACTCGCTGGCAAACAGAAATGAGCTTTAAATATGAAAACGTTTTCATAAACAGAGTAATAATTTGTATAACATAAAATCATGAATGCTCTACAGCTACATTAACAGTAAGAAAAGTTAGCCACATTTATTTTCATAAGTATACTAGACACAATTATGGCTCTTCCTCAATTTCTGTGTCACTTACAATCACTACAATTTCTTTCTCACTTTTCCTCGCTCTTTTTTTTGTTTTCTTCCTCTTGATTTCTGTGTCACTTACAATCACTACAATTTCATTCTCACCTTCCCTCGCTCCTTTTTTTGTCTTCTTCTTCTTCTTCTTAATTTCTGCATATTCTGTCTCACTCTGAATTTCCTCATTTTTCAATGAGCCTTTCTTTCTTTTCTTCTTTTTCTTAAACTGAATTTCAGACTCGTTGGTAACATCGGTTTCATCGGGCATATTTTGTTCGGGTTTTGGTTTGTCTGCTTCCTTGTGTCGCAACTCAGCCAAAGATGTTACAAAATCCTCCTCGATTGACGTTCTGTCAATACTTTCAGACGCAATATCAAAGGGCAAATGAAGGCTACTGACAGGGTGACTAAAAAAGTGGGCTGAATAAGGTTGACGATTCATACTGAGACGACGAGCCTCTTCATTTGTCATTAAACCCAGATCTGGATGAAGATTTACTTGGTGCATTTCGTCAACATTACCAAATCCGTAACTTGGACCTTCAAAAACTTCCTTTTCTTTACCCGGTGACACAGGTCCTATTTGATTCAAAGCGAGTAACGCCCTGTCATTGCAAATTGACATTTGCGCTGTAAAAGAACTGGTAATTAGCAAAATTCCTTGCACACCCACTAAAATCTGAAATGAAACAAAGAAATCATTTTGTCGGTAACAAAACCAATAAGATGTCGTGAGGTCTAAATTGAAAAGAAAAAGCATCATAATGGTAAACATAAAATTTTAATTATCTCGAGAAAAAATTACTTACTAAAGCAGTATATTGAACAAGACGTTTTGGACAAAAGCCAAGTTCAGTTAAGACTACTTCCCCGTACAAAAATTCATACCCGGGAATTGTGAAGAAATCCTTTTTACTTTTATGTATACAAATACTTAGTATATTTTCCAATAAATTGAAATAAGGGTGATCATCTACATCGGCAATGTTAATGTCCAAATTACTCGGATCTTCACGCAAACCGTTTAGAAGTTTCCGCATACGATAGAATGTATCGTCAATAGAAAGCTTCAATATTAATGTTAACAGAAGTAGAAGTAAACCGAAAAGACCGTTCATCCACACTATCTACACAAAACGAAAGAAATTCAAAATTTTCGAAAAAATATTTTCCATTTTATCAAATTACTTTGGCAAGAAATATAAAAGGACAATTTTTAGTGCTTACTATTCTCATAGTATAGTGCTTGAATAAGTGTACAATGTTATATACAAAATGGGCAAGAACGACAAAATCCACAACAGCAAGTCCCGCAATAAAAATCGTATCAACGATCGTATCTCTGAGAAAACCATATTGCATTTCCATAATTAGCAGTTGATCTTTTTTGTTCTTTGTTTCATTCCAGTCGAATGACAAAGTTTTCAGTTTGAAATACTGTTCATTTTTTAAGGTTGGAAAAACAGACTTCTTCGTCACAATGTTATTCCACATTTCATCGTGTTCGTGAATTATCGATGCTAAAACCAATGCTGCCATTCCTAATACCTACAAACAAGCGAATAATTTTCCATTGTTAATTTCATAACACGAAACAGGAACGATGATGAAATTAATTGCTGGAAATTGATAGATAGGTCTCCGGAGCCTGTTCAGCCTATTTAATTTACTTTCTTGGGGATGATATGCGTTAAAATATCTTACCAGTCCAAGTAGTTGAAGTGATATTAAAATTTTTGTTATTTTGTCCATCAGCAAGGACTTTAATCAAACATACGAATAAAATGTACATTGTGTTAGAGATTTAACACCTGAGAAAGCCTTGTTCTGAAGAAACTCTTTGCAATCCATATTGTAATTTTCATTCCTACTTATTTGGCAAAACTGTGGTCTATATCAAGGTGTTTTTACTTAGTAACGGGCTGTATAAGAAATACAGCCCGCTACTATAAAAATATATATATATATATAAAATGTGCATCTCTTTTGCTATGACAATTTTGGAACAAGTACATACTTGGAAAATGTTTTCTCTCTTGAAACAAGAGAAATAAATTCTTTTGAGAGAAAGTGGAAAATTGTTTCTTAAAAAAAGAAAAACTGTCATTGAAAAACTCGTTCACCGAAAAAAGGTGCTCTAACTTGTATAATATTTTTCCATTTCGAACTCCGTTGATCCTTGTTTTTGTAAATTGTTGACTAAACGAATCAGTTGTGTGTTCACATTGCTTTTGTGACGAAGTTTCTCCAGGATGACTGCAATAAAGTGTACCGAAGATGTCTTAGCAGCGGCAGAAATCAACAACAACTTCATCCTTGATTTTCATGCTGTAAGAATTTCTCCATTCTTAATTTAATCCATCCATACTATTCATTTCAAATAACTTCCCCCGTAATGATTACCACTGATGAGTACGAAATATATGTTTATTAGCGAATTCGAAAAGAAAGCACTCACAACTTATTTTACAGTGGATTAACAACCTCCGCTATGCTTTCCATGATGTGGGATTCGTTCGCTGACAAGAAATCGAAAAACGCAACCCTGGTACGATCATTCCTTCATGCGGACGATTCAAAGGAAAAACAAATCACGCCAGGCTTTTCTGAGATCTTGAGATCTTACAAGGTATTATCTACTAATACATACCTACAATATATTATCGGCATTATTTTACATGATAATCTACCAAGTTTATGTAATGGCAATTATCTACTATAATCTTCCACAAGTAAAACTGTTTTGTTTTCTAGAATTTAGCTCCTGGGCCCAATGATGCTACGATGAAGATGGTTAACAAGGTGTACACCAATTCTGAGCATGGAGCAGTGACTGATGAATTCAAAGAGACACTGAATGAATACAACTGTTTTCACGATAGTATTCCTTGCATACGTGGTATGAATATGGCTGAGAAGATTAACGAAGACTTTGGAGCTTACACGGACGATAAAGTTAAAGATGTCGTCAATCCTGGTAATTGAAGACATGCCATAATATTTCACCATAACATTTCTTGCACGAAAAAAGAGATTTTCCAAATATTTGTTTTCCAGATCAAATTGATGCGGATGCACAGATCATGCTGGTGAGTTCACTTTCTTTCCGAGGTGTTTGGGAAGTTCCTTTCGATCCGAGTTTAACAGAGGTCATGGATTTCCACTGCATTGGTGGTAGAACGATTAAAGTCAACATGATGAAGAAACGACGAGCCCCTGGATTCTCTTACACCAATTTTGCAGGTGCACAAGCTCACGCTTGCGCCATGTATTTTGAGGTAGCAATATTTTTATTTTAAATACAATTGGAAATATTTCTTCTAATTTTAATGGCATCACTAATTATTATGTTTGCATGCAGGGATTTAGATATTGCATGATTGTTGTGCGTCCTAAGAATCGAGGTAGTTTCGTCAGTCAGACAGAGCCTCGCATGATTAATGAACTTAAGCCAGACGTTCTTATTGCTCACTTTAAACGCTATCACCGTAAAAGCCGTCGTGGGGATGGCGGTCTCCTGGTTAATGTTTCCATGCCTCGGTTCAAAATCCGATCTCAACATTTAATACATGTGCCTTTGAAAAAAGTGAGAAAATTGTACCTTCTTTACTACACTAAAAACAATAAGGCAATTATTACGTATTGATTATTCAAACGATTCGTGTATGTAGATGCCAAAGCAGCCTTTGGGAAGTGGTGGTGATGACAAACCTCGGTACGGGGATATATTTCAGACCGCACATGGCCGGGGCGCAAAAATAACTCATATCATCCAGAAGTGTGATATTGAAATTGACGAAAGAGGCGCTCCTCAGGGAATTGCCGTACCATGTAAGATATACATACTCCTGATCAACCCGATTGACTAAGACTTTAGTGTGAATACGTTGAAAATATTTTATTAAGTATCTGTTCATTACTTTCATCATTTTAGCTTTGCTCCCTGCTCGACCACTGTGGAAGTCAAGGCCAAAATGCGTGAAAATGATCCTCGACCGTTGTTTCTACTTTGTGCTGTATGACTACACAAACAACTGTCTGATTGCTGCTGGAGTCGTCGACAACCCTATGGAAGAGCGTTGATGAACTCATTTATGTGAAAACGAAACACATGCTAGTTTTTAATGCTATAAGTACGTAAACCTACCAAATGAGCCTAAATTCTTACTGTACGAATAGAACCTTAATGAAATATCCTTAAAAGTGCTTTCTCTATATTATCTGTGTAAAATTCTCTATATAAAATTTTATACCCGGGTGGGTGTGAGTAATGAAGTTGTATAGGTATGCCCGTATGCCCTTGGCCATTTAAAATACTACCTATTGGAAAATGTTTTAAAAAGCGCATTGCATGCAAGCAATTATATTATTATACATAACACATGTATGATGGAATTTGAATGATGTTATAAACCGTAATTTAAAATAAAGTTGAGTTTCACAAACTGTTTTCGCAGGCAATAAATAATAATTTAATTTATTTACATCTCTTTGGAAGAGAAAATGCATATCTCACACAGTACATTCACAATCAGCATTACATTAACATTCATTGCAAGAGAGTGTTTGCATTACAGTCATACATATTTAAAATCAGTCAAATGAAGTTCATAGAATGAATATTTAACTCACTAACATTACAATAAGCCCACACGTAACATTAAAAGAGACTTACAAATATCCGGGGTCATGGGGTTTCAGCTATTCCTTAAATTCTATTTGATTTCATTTTTACCGACGGGAACATCAGCGAGTTTTTTGCTTGCCTTCTTGTCATCAACGTTGATATTGTTTGATTTGGCATTTCTCTCAACAACATGGGCCATTGTGTCCAAAGTTGAGTCTTTAAACCCTTTGGCTCTACCCGCTGCAGCTCTTGTGTACGATTCATCGTACCCCGTACAGTAATTTATGATGGCTGGCTGGTAATAAGCGTTAGGATCACATGAAGGGTAATAAATGACAGGGGCTTGTCCACGAATTGCACCCGGTAATCCTGCATAATATGACGGGTCGGTCCGATGACTTCCTGTGTACGGATTGATTGTACTTTGAGAGTAGAGATTATTATTTTTCGAGAATGGCCATGGAGGACTAAATTGAATATTGCTGGGAGCCAAACTCGGGTTACCCACTCCAAAGAGCCCCAAGTTGGACAAAAATCCTGGTGCGGGAGGTGCCGTTGTTGTTGCTGGACAGGCGGGACAGCAGGTAGCACAAGGAGGAGGAGGCGGTGGTGGCGTTGTGCTCGCTGAACTTGAACAACTAGTCGTGGATGAACTTGAGGAGGTTGCAGTGCTACCATTAGGAGTAGTGGTGCTCGAAGAAGACGTTCCAGCATCCGCGTTTGAACTGCAGTTACAGGTTGACGTACCATCTAAATAATAATAAGAAAATCGTAATTGCTTTGTCCATAGATGTTACAAATACTTGGGGGAGAATGGTATGGGAAAATAGTAACACATTAAAAAAAATTATAAATCCTTTTTAAAATGACAAAATACAAATTAATATATGCAATTACTTGTATTGGTTGTATTATTTCCAGGGAGTGTGGTATTTCCAGTGACTGTGCCATTTCCAGTGACTGTGCCATTTCCAGTGACTGTGCCATTTCCAATAGTTGTATTATTTCCAGTGACTGTGGTATTTCCAATAGTTGTATTATTTCCAGTGACTGTAGTATTTCCAATAGTTGTATTATTTCCAGTGACTGTGGTATTTCCAATAGTTGTATTATTTCCAGTGACTGTGGTATTTCCAGTAGTTGTATTATTTCCAGTCGTAGTTGATCCTGTCCCAGTCCCAGATCCACTTGCATTGGCTGAACCTGATCCACTTGCACTGGCTGAACCCGATCCACTTGCACTGGCTGAACCCGTTCCACTTGCATTGGCTGAACCCGTTCCACTTGCATTAGCTGAACCAGATCCGCTTGCATTGGCTGAACCAGATCCGCTTGCATTGGCTGAACCCGTTCCACTTGCATCGGCTGAACCCGTTCCACTTGCATCGGCTGAACCCGTTCCACTTGCATTGGCTGAACCAGATCCGTTTGCATTGGCCGTAACCGTGCCAGTTCCAGTGCTCGTACCGGTACCTAATGATTAAAATTAATTATTGATTATAAATAAGTATGATGTACTATATATTTCAATCAGTTTCATTCAAAGCTTCTAAGTGGTATTTCAAAATGTTGGATTTGCTTTTACCTCCAGTAGTTGGATTTGGACATCCAGTTCCAGTGGCCGTACCAGTTCCACTTCCACCTCCTGTGCCCGAACCAGTTCCAGTTCCTGTGCCCGAACCAGTTCCAGTTCCTGTGCCCGAACCAGTTCCAGTTCCTGT
>JABASD010005158.1:0-13170 GCA_019776165.1 Pogonognathellus flavescens | reverse complement strand
TAAATTCACTATTGGGTAATTTCTTTCATTCCTCCACTAGAACACTCCATGAAACTGAAAGAATTAAAAGATTATCAATTATTTACTTCATAAATCCGCATGCTTTGATGTTATTTACTTTACTACAGTATGAATCTTATACGCTTGAAACTTTAGGTCAATCAATATTACAACTATGGGATTCATAGAAGTATTATATATATACTTATATAGAAAAATGATGCATATGTATGTATTACGCTGCAATTATTTGTTTACATCAAATATTGCGTTCTATCTATTAGTAAGTATTAAACAACAAACTTCGCTTATCTACGTTGTACATCAAACATGATCCCGGTTAATCCCTCCTTCATTTCCTCATGTTAATATTATGTCCTTAGAACACACATACGCTGCATTAATATTAATGCAAAGACACTATGTCACTATACACCCTTTCCGTATTATTTCGATTTTTATGCAAATAGAGGTATTTAGATGTCAAAAATAATACTGCTTCAGTGCAAAGTACATGTACAAAGTTTGTATTTACAACTTTACAACTACAAGCTGCTATATACTTACAATATCTGACAACTCTATTCCGTACACATTACATCAATAGGTTGTATGGAAATACTATTATCTATAATGTGATATTGTTATTAAGTATAGATATGTACATACAATATAAAATATCCATGCAGATAACACATCACATAATTTGAAAGTGTAAGCAAGGGACATTGAAAATTAATCACAGATTGTAATTTAAAAAAAAGTTACTAATTAAAACTTTCATTGAGACTTATTTGTATATAATATCCAAGTTGACTTATATCTCTAACCTGATACTTCTGAAATGTCGACATCTTTATACATTGCAAAGTATTTATTATTTATACTTACTCTATTCAAAATTATATATTATTTCATAGGTATCCCGGTATAAGTATAAACGTATGTAATTGTACCTTTAAAGTACAAACCCAACCGCAGTAGTAATTTCAGTCACATGTTAAACAAAAGTAAGATAAACGCTATAATCTCTTCTCTGTGCAATTACACACAAATTGAGAGTGTGGTATGGTAATTAGATGAGTAATATGATAATGACTAATTTTCACTTTAATTTTAAAGGAATACTGTAGATTAATTGTGCAATGTGTATGACTGCATGTCTTTTGGGAATTACGTGGTACCATAATATTATTGTATTCCGTGTGTAACGAAGGTTCCAGAAAAGGGACATGACCTTCGGATACCTTTTCGGTGAACTGAAACGTTTATTGCAATGTTAGAATAATACCCACGACATGGCTATGACTCACAAAATGTTGGATCATATAATAGTATGTACATAGGTCAAGCGTGCATTTTTAACATACCTTATGTTGCATATAAATATAAATACGTAGTATTGACAATTATAGTAATATTTGGTACCTGGTTATGCTATGAATATTCTGTATATTTTTAATCTTGCAATAATGCATCTAAAATTTTCATTTCCATACGTATATAGTTTACAGATTTACATGCCATGTTATTGTGTACATATACCATTAATCACTAATATAATAAGAATGCTGGTACAAAAACTAAATAAATTACAACACCAATAAAACGCATTCAAATATATGTACTACTTAAACTATTTGTACCTCGAATGGATGCATACAATGTATTAACACTATACATACCTAAAATAAGTACAAATAGGTATCTGGGTACTCTATCATCTATACAATATGCAATCTGTATGTTTATAGGCTATCTACGCAAATTATCATTCCGGAGAGGACAGTGAACTATTTGTGTATGCCTATTATGTAAACCAACTCATCAAAAATTGTTTAGTTGAAATAATGGCATTTTTACGGCTACCACAATACTACCTCGAAATAAAGCACTATTATAATGCTACAATGTACAATCGCACCTATACACCAACACACCATGTACAATTCAATGTAAATTACACTCAATGCATTAGAAGAATCATCATCATGAGACATATCCTAATAAACATAAAGAGACATAATATTTTATTATTGTCAACGTTTGTTCTATTGCATACGACTGTATATATGCAGCTAACACCATAATTATACTGATTATTTTCAGTTCATCTTCACCTATAGTACGTAATAATATTCCACATACATACCCACATTATATTTTCTCAAATTTTCATATGTTTACCTAATGCATCATCAAATTATTATATTTATTTGTATATGTATCTCCATAGTCTACTATATATACTGTAGACTTTATCTGTGTGTTGGGATATTTACTAGATGACTGGATACGCTAGATGTATGTAATTGTATTTATGTCGCATTCTATGTGTCATAAATCATAACAATGCATTTAAATTGATTCAGCTTAATGATAATGACATGAAGGATATTCCAATGCATATACACAAGCAAGGACGTACCGAGATGGGGGCACTGGGGCCACGTGCCCCCACCAAATTCCTGGAAAAAGGCAAAAAATGTCTAAGAAATAGCCAAAATTGCCAAAATTTTTGCTTAATGTATCCATGAGTTATTTTTGCTTAAATTTTCTATAGTTTTTCGCGCTACGCGCGAATATAAGACTCTTTTGCGCTGCATTTTTTGTGTGCCCCTCCCAAACCGAAATCCTGGGTAAGCCCTTGTACACAAGCAATATAGTGTATAGAAATCTGTGGCAGTGGGTAATTAACCGATGTATTTACGCCATTAATTTCCTATCAATGAGACTATGAACGCAAACAAACAAGTATAGATTGATTGATCTACATATAAACGTAAAAGTTGATGAAGCTTCTTCCTAGAAGAATTTCCATTTGTGTGCAATTGATGTATGTGGAGTGTTTGGTCACTTTTCCACACGGCTCTTTACTTTCCACGTACATTCTGCACACGTCCCACACAAAGAGCTGTGTATGACCAGTCTCACAAAAAGAGAGCCGTGCGCACAAAACATTACTCTGTGAACTCCACTTGCACACGATACCACTCCTGCAAAACTTTTATATACGCTAACTGAGACTCCGGAAGAATCACCATACAACCTTTACAGTTCGGAGAATCTTCTCTACCTAGAATTCCTCCTGTATATCACAAAGGCTGTTAGCATACAAATATTTTGCACAGAAACCAGTTTGGGAAATCATTCTTTAACAATAACCTGAGTGGAACATTCATCTTAAAGTTTCTTATATTGTATTCTCATTCAGTTTCTTTGAAAGAGTCAAGCAAGAACTACGTGTACATTTCTTCATACAGAAATAGAACTCATCTTCTTCAATAATTCATCTCATCGATTAAATCAACCGGAAAATGTCGGCAGAAGGTAAATTACATTGTAGTACTTATTTTTAGAAAATCCATTTTAGTTTCAGTTCGATTTGGCATTTTAGGGTTTACTTTAATTTTAGTGAGAATAATTTTTCATGAAGGTAAAATACTAGTGACGTGTACTGTGTAGGTTTATGTGTAGGTGTAGGTCAGGTACGGTTAAAACCAAGCTACACTATATAAGAAAGGATTCTACCGTATTAGATCTTTACTATAATAATTTGTACTGTATGTATACTGTGTGAAGAAATTCTTGAACCGGAAATTGATGTTTTAATGTCATTGGCATTGTATAAGGAGTATTGTATTGTGTTTATGCAAATCTTTCATGGTAAATGTAATTTTTTGGGAATAATTTCCAGAAGGAAAATCTAGCACTTCATGTAAGTGTGCAGCTGGTGGAGTTTGTGAATGTGGAGACAACTGTGCTTGCGATTCATGTGGTTGCAAGAAAGGAGCTGCTGTGGAAGGCGCATGTAAATGCAAATCTGGGGGAAACTGCGTTTGCGGTGACAATTGTCAATGCAAAACTCCTGCATGCTGTGCAGGTAAAATATTCCCACATTTATATTCAACCCCACATATTTTAATGTATGAATCTCTATATTCTTTTATTCTTTCGTTTCTCTTTATAACTTTTTCCTTTAAATTTTTCAGGTGGACAGAATAAATGCAATTGTGCTACTGGCGGTGTTTGCAACTGCGGAGACAATTGTGCATGCGAAGGCTGCAAGTGCAACAAAGGAGGTTGCAAATGCAAATCTGGCGGAAATTGTATTTGCGGCGACAACTGTCAATGCTCAGCTGAAGCAGCTTCATGTTGCAGTGGCAAAAAAGCTGCTGGATGTCAATGCAAATCCGGAGGAAACTGCATTTGCGGTGACAATTGCCAGTGTGCCGAATCTCCAGCTAAAAAGGTCGGATGTGGCTGTACTTGCTGTGTGGATTGCCAATGCGTCGCAACTGGAGAAACTAAAGATTGTTGCAAAGGCAAGCCATGTGAATCTTCTTCATCCGGCTGCAAATGCGCGGATGGTTGTCAATGCCAAAAATCAGGGGAACCAAAGGAATGTTGCGGTAAAGGCTGCTGCGGAGGAAGTTCTTCAACTGAGACTCCAAAGGAATGCTGCAAGGGAAAGAGCTGCTGCTGAAAATTTCTTTTGAAGAAACAAAATTCGAAAAATAAATCAGTAACAATGAAAGAAAGAAACGAATGACCGTAGAGAATGCAATAATTATGCCGTGAAATATTAAAAATAGTAATAAAAAAGCATCGGTATGCTTAAAATATTAAAAAATTGGAAAAAATGATTTTGTCAACTTAAATATATAATTTAGTACTATAATTCAGAAAAGAAAATATTAATTTGTATTCAAATAGTTTTACTATTTTCTGCATGTGTTAAAAAGAAAATAATTGTTTAAAAAAGTTGTATTATAAAACTTGTAGTAGTAATTTGCTTTTTACTACTTATAGTGCATATTTAGTTTGCTATTATAGTAAAACGGGAATAAAATATGAGAAAATGTACATTGTTTCAACGTTATTATTATTTAATTCATTTACTTTACTTTTGGTTTGCGTTTTCCATTTTGTCACTCATTTTCTTTGTCTTTATAATAATAATAATAATAGTATGATCATATTATTTAGAAGTATACACACTAACATTCTGTTGTGGCATGACTGGAGAAGTACCTATACTATACTTTAAAGTACAATATTCTAAAAGTCATATATATTTATAATAGCAGTATTATTTTTCAATAATTCATAATTCATTATACCTTTCCGTGTACTCTCTTCATTCTCATTATACACCTTAAATTACACATACATTATAACACACACAATCAAACATTAACATAAACATTCAAATTCAAAGACATTATTCCGACATTCTCATATGTGTGTATAATAAATTCTCCTGTATTTAGAGCGCACCTACATAAGTATACCTATATGTAAGTTATTAATGACATACAATGACAATACCCTTACTGTATTTTGTATGTTTATTTAATTTTAATTACAATTAGGTTATAACTACCTAATAGGAGTCATACAAAGTCATCGTGAACAGAATTTATTACTACTACATGGAATAGTTCATTCCAATAATATTATGGCATCTCATCATTCATATAATATATTTATTATACTCTTTTAGACACATTTTAAAAGAAGTAAAATTTTACAACAATTTTAACATGATAATTCATGCGGCATGTCATAAACGTAATAAACTTGCTGTACTAACAATAAATGCAGTAATATTTAAACGGACAATCTAATCTGAAGATATGTATAAATAACTGAGTGTATGGAAATTGGAAATATTTATCTCGCAAGGCAATTTTGCTAAAATTTAACATTTTAAGTTGTTGTAGATTGTAGACTGCAGTAATAATTAATTCACACAAAATGCATTTTAAATAATAGATACTCGACTGTTTTTATTCTATTTGTCCTGGTTTAATTCAACTAGGTTAGTTTTTGATTACTGATTTAATTTTAGCTAAATATGTAGATATAATAATTACACACGCACTAAAGATTTCTCAGTTCTTAGAAAGTAAAGTTTCCACAGCACAAATGTTTAGTTTACAATTAACTCATTGTGAGTCTAATTGAATTGTTAACTTATAAAACCTGAGTGTTAGTTATACTTTTAAATTATTATTTTTGTTATGTCATTTCATGTAATAATTATAGAATCTAATACAGAAAAGTTGGTAATATTATGACGGAAGTTAACAAGAAATTATCTTTCGTTAAAATGATCAAGGATAAATTGTAAAGATGGAAAGAAGAAAGAAGTACTTTCTCTGCCCTTCTTTAAATCAAAATGTAACGCTAGCTGTCAAATTTCCATAATATTTTTATACAAATAAATGTGAATTACAAAGTACACATTTTAACAGATGGCTTGAATAATATATAATTTGACTGACAGAATTAATTACAACGAAGTTACAACTTTTAAATATTTTTCAAATGCAACTTGTTTTTTGCACGAATGGAACATTTACTATAGTTAATGTGGCGATGACTGTTGTAGGTTTAATAATTTAAATGTATTTAACCTTTCCTATATAACTAACATGTATAATATATTTAACTGTGGAGGTATTATTGTTTTCCTTTTATTTCAACCACTTTCCAAGCAATTAGTTATTTACTAATTTTATTCATGTACACATCACTCACTAACTATTGACATAAATAGAAACCACTACAGGTGTGTACTCTGTCTATGTACAATAATGAATTTCATAATTAAAATTACTGGTTTTATTCTTATTAGTATTTAGGTATTGGTAGTATTTGTAAAAGGACTTTTAAATTCTTTAAATGTGTACTTTCGTAGTTTTGATACTTTGTATTTTATTATTTGTTGTAATTTGTATTTGTGGTAGTCATACAGAATTATTAGTAAGGGTATGTTGATATAATATATTATCTGTAACATTACTTTTATTTACTAAAACCTGCAGTTTATTTTCTGTAGTAGTATGTTTCGAGAATATTTTTAATGCTCTTATGCTAAATACTATTAGTATTAGTATAATAGGTTTAGTATTGTATATGCATTATTAGTATTTCGTGTTAAAGATAATTACAATTAAGTTTTGTGTTCATGTGTATGTGTGGTATCTATCAATCACCTTATTTCTTGGCACTCCTCTGCACAATATTAAATATTACTATTATTCGTAAATATAAACTGCAAGATAATTATTTCCGCAATAGTAATATACAATTACACTACTATTTAGTCATTCCGTACAATATTATGAAACAAAAGATCTGTATAAGGGATTTTCCGGTCTGTCTGTGAATGCTGAAATCTGCACCGTGTATATTATAGTCATTTTCGAAAGTCTGAGTTTTTACAATGCTGGTTTAAATAAGTACTACATTTTATAGGTACAAAATAAAGTATGTTTACGAAATCAGTAAATCATACGTTTTTAAAATTTCACAATTATTATCAGCCTATCATAGATTTAAATTATGATGTACTATTATTAGTAGAATTCTGTAAAATCAATTTTCTGATCAACTGAGAACTACAGTCTTGTAATAATTTATTAATTTACGTCGTAATTATGTTATCATCACTCTCCTTCAAATCATTTACGCTTTCAGTTTGATTCGTCGCACAGAGAAATAATTCTTTAACAATTTTTTAACCATAACATACTGAGATATTCGAAAGAAAAGTTTCAGACCTATAAGAATTTTCACGAATTGCAAGAAAAAAGAATTTTCAATTCTATGACTTCACTTTACAAATTATTCTTCCAATTTTATCATTTATACTTTCTCATTTTCTTAGTCATTTGCCAATAAAACTTGTTTCATGTGTAGGTACTTCTATTATTTAATGTGTTTCGACCTGAAATGATGTTTTCATAATTTGTATGTGTGTGGTATAATTATATTAGGTCATATTCCTATTATATAAGTAATTGTATACTTTCTTAATTACGTTTACAATTTTAGTAGTAGTATAATATAGTGTTTGGTTGTACTTTGTAATTTTATTTTTACAGTAGTTAGTTGTAAGTGTATATTATCATAACATTTATATTTAATAGTAGTATAGTAGTCGGTTTGGTTAACTACGATAATAATTATTACACCGTCATTGACTATGATAATGTTATTATTGTAATCATCGTGTGTGATTAAAATTATTGGGAGCACAGCTTCACTTGTAATATTTTGAACATATTTTACCTACTTTGCTAATAATAACATTCCTAATTCCTAGTTATTATTATTATTATTCTTACACCTATCGGCTATAGGTACATTCTTCGTTTCAATAATTTACCGTTTGTTTGTATTCTTTGTGTGTTTTATCATATCAAATCGGAAAACTCAATTTTTCTCCAGTCAAGTACATTTACAGTCAACAGTACAACGAACAATGTCTTTCTCTTATACAAAATTCAAACTCTTCATTCATTGTGGATAAAATTACAACTTGCAATAAATACGTTAATAACATCAAAACCTAATTTATATAATTAATTCATTCTCAATATCAATATCCACAGTTTTTAAGTACTATTCTCATTGTAATCCCTAACAATTATATAAGGATTTAAATAATCAACGAATGAAAATCACGTATTACTCAAATAAATAAAACTCATACTACTATCCTTGTTTAAATCACGAATTACTTGTTTAAACAATCTCTTTTTCAATTAAATACCTACAACATCACAACTTATTGGCTTTCGTCAAGTCGTCAGTTCATAAATATAGTAATAATAATAATAATAATACATGTCTTATAATATGTCACTATAATTCACAAACAACCACTACACAAATTAAATAATAAAAAGTCAAACAAGACAAACAAACCAAACTGTGTAGCGTGTAATAAGTAAAACTTCCTATTTTACTAGAGGACAATTTCCACACAAACAAAATAACATTAGTTTATCAGATTTAACACTTAAATATTTTCATCAAACACAATTATTATCATTATTATTATTAAATTACCTACACGAATAATAATGACATTTTGTTATTCTAATACTTAAAACATTGTGTGAATGTTGGTAATTCATCGGTTTGGTTTTTGCTGTTTTGTGTTCTATTTTCTTTTTTAACCTGCGCGCAGAGACTTTAATTCGACAACACAATAATAATAGTGAACCTAGTTAATCATTACATGTTTAGGTAGTTTAGGTTTATCAACCTATAAAATTACAGAGACACACATTAAATAAAGGGATCAGCGTTCAGTTCTTTATAACATTACTGCAGTACTGTTAAACATTACAAGAGTGTGTAACCCAAATAATATTTTATAACTTGTAGCTTTCTTAACGATTGATGACATCAATGACATAATAAGATGACGGAGTGCAACAAGATACATAATACGTATCGACGATTAAATATTCGTAAACTACATTATTAATATTTATAGTCAATGTGTCTCTGTGTGTTTTCCTTGCGAAATATTAATTAGCATAAACATAACAATATAATTATGTTTTTGAAACTGATGATAACAATTGCTTTTTAACTAAACCAGGCACATACATCAAAAAAAGACTATATTGGGCATTTTAAATAATCGTCATTTCATTTTCATCCTTATTATTAACATACGACGTACGTTTAGCGTAAAGTAGCGCGTTTATAATATTAATAACTCGATCGATACGGAAATCGACACCGGCGATAGTGTAGTAATATATTACGTTATTATTTATAATATTATACGATGACGATAGCTAATTACTTTGTTTAAATACTTCTTAATAAGACTTTTCTCTGCATTTCCGCCATTATAACAATGGTTTCGTCAGCTTTTATACAATATTCGTCGAACAATGTTTATAATATTCATATTATACTATGTACAACTTACAAGTTTCACGACAACGATACGTTCTTGTGATGTGTGCGACGCGAATAGTTTGATTTTGATATCCGTAATACAATGTCGATCGACGAGAAGTTATAGTAATAGTAGTAAGTGTTGAAGTTGTATTCTTGATTCTTGAAAAAGGCAGCAGCTACAGCAGAGAAGGCTTTGCTTTCTTAAAACTTATGATGTTGATTGACATGTGAAAGCCAACCAAGAGAGCCAAAGTCAACAACTGTCAGGATAACAAAGGAGCATTGTTCTCAGTCTGCAAATTATATATAATAGCAAAATAAAATAATTGATGACAAACACACAATCACAATAAAATATGAAATAAAAACAATATAAGTCAAAAAGCTTCTTCAAAGCAACTCAAATTATTAATCAAGTTAGTAATAAATTGTCAGAATAAAGATTAAGTTACTGTATAAAAAAAGCAACAAGAAAAAGAAACAAAAAAAGCCACAACACAAAGAAAGAATTCACCCATCACCTACCTTGAGAAGTACAGGGATTTAGTTTTTTACATACAACGACAGCAAGGACTAACGACAGAGATTCATGATACAACACCTTTTTCCTCACATTCGTATATATTTAAGGGAAAAGAAATGGAAATGTTGAATTCTCTTTATAATTGAAATAGACAGCTTAGATTTAGCTGAGAACGTAATATTTTTAAACAAAGTGAACTGACAGCAGCACAACAACAATTCTTAACAGTAGAGAGATAGAAGAAAGCAGCAGAGTGTAGGATTTAAGTATTATTGTAATTATACTACAACATATAGCTGATATTTATAGATTGACAATAATTAATTAGCGAGTGACTGCCGAAAATGTTTAAGAGTCTATAGTTATAATGATAGCACACAGAGAGTCAGTCAATCATCACTAATGCGGATAGTGATGATTGTTAGGAGAAAAGTCGAAGAATCTTTTGCGTGTTGGCTCAGGAGTGAAGAAAAGTCGAGAGCAAAAGTACCTCCTAATAGGGGGAGGTGGACCTTCCGGTGGGGAAGGTGTACTATTCGTCACAGATAAAGATGACGGGCTCGTAAGATTATTGCCGCTACTGGAACTACTACTATTTGTTGGCGTTCGAAGTCCGTCCGAGCCTGACATACGACTAAGTCTAAACAAATGCATCACAAACAGAAGAACATTACTATACTATTCATATTTTCTTCCCCATAATTAAAAAACATTATTAACATCGACATTTTTAAGTACCTTGGAGGGGGATCTGGTGGAATTCCATTATTAGGACTTGGAGTGCCCGGAGTTGAAGGTGACCTCACATTAGGCAACGGTTCTGAATTCAAACGGTCAAAATTCGTTCTCCATACTCCTCCATTCCCCCTGGGAGAAAGTGTGAATTCTTCATATCGACTTGGCCGGCTTGAGCTGGGACTGGGGCTGAGTGTCATCGATGAACTAGATGCATTTGAGCCCGTGGAACTTCTCATCAATCTTCCAGAGCTTCTCCCGACACTCGAGGGGAAAGATGACGAGTTGGTATATTTGATATTACTTGCTCCGCACATAAAATCGTACCACACTTTAACGTCGACTGGTTTCTCTTCACTATTCCTGATGAAAGCATGCGTTAGAAGATGTTTGTACTTCGGTCTGTGTTTATAGTCCTTGGCTAAACAATCGGATACAAACGAGCGGAATTCCAAAGAAAATTTTTTATCTGACGGCAGACTGGGAGGATCATCTGATAAAATTCGAGTCATGACTTCAAAGTCCGTCGTGCAGTCGCCATAAGGGAATTTTCCAGTTGCCAACTCTACAAGTGTGATACCTAAACTCCAGACGTCCGCTCGAATGTCATAGTTCGGTCTTGAAGGATCAGGAGGATCAATCCTCTCAGGCTGTTTGAATTTAAAGAAAAATAATAGCAATGTCAACTTAAATTACTTTTAGACGAACAACAATTGAAATTATTATTTAGTAAAGGTAAATCCTTACAGCCATATATGCTGTACAACCAGCACTCCTTGTCTTGGCTTTTGAATCGACAAGGCGACCGGAGATGCCAAAATCACAGAGCTTAACGTTTCCTTTCTCATCCAGGAGAATATTGGACGGTTTTACGTCTCGGTGAATAACACCGTGTTTCTCTTTGAGATAATGAAGGGCTTTCACAGTAGCTACTGCCACTTTCCCTAAAATTACTTCATGAATGGGCTCCTTTAACCGTTTTAACAGTTTATCCATACAAGTTGTCATTAGTTCCATACATATCCAAACGTCCGCGTCCGTGATAAAACATCCTAGACATTTAACTATATAAGGACAGTCGTGAGATTGCAACACAACTTCTAAATCCATTATGATTCGTTTATTTTCATCCCTATTGCCCGAACGTCGCATTTGCTGTTAAAAATAAAACATTGCATTAATTTAAACAGTTCTACGTACTACAACTTGCAACATTAGTTTCAACACAACACATAGACTATAATAATATGGTATGGTTATTTGGCATTAGCAGTATATTATCCGTACTTTGACTGCAATAATATTATTTGAAGGTTTGTGTCGCATTTTGACTACGTGTCCACAAGTACCATTTCCTAATTCTCCCATGTGTTCCAAGTCGTCAATATCAGTCTTGTACACCTAAAATAGGAGCAAATCGAAGCATTTAGAGAAATAAATTTGTAAATAAACTTGAAACGTAAATAACTTTATACGCAACACAGTAAAGTATATAAATAGAAACGTACATTTCCATCAATTGTAACTTTTCCACTGCAATCGGTAATTTCATTGAATTTGCAGTCTGTTTCAGCTTGCTCTCGCTTGTGAGATTGGAGGAGTGAATCGAAATTAAGATCCAAGGGCTTCTTCCTTGGCCCCAGATTCCCCAAAGGCACTATAAATGATCAAAAAATGCAAATAATCAAAAACTTTGAAATATTATCTTTAATTTACCCAACTAACTAATATTTGTCAAGATGGTAGTAACGATGTTTTTTGAACTTGGATTATTGATGTACAGATTATATTTATAACCAATTATGTCAATTAATCAGATGTTTTTCTTATGAAAGTTCCGGTTTTGCTGTAATAACGAAAATAGCGTGGCTAGTACGTTACAAATGAAAATGTTTAAAAGTAAACTACTAAAAATGATTAAAATTAAAATAAAATTCAAACAATTTTGTATTCAGTATCTGTTGTAAAGGTCAAGCGAAAAATGAATTTAATTGAGGCTGTCAAATAATATTGCCGTGAATGTGTTTTGTATTTAGACATTAGACATTTCAAAGGCGACAGAGTTCGAAATTTTTTACCAAGTTCTATAAACTACCACACTATAGGTCAGCAAAATAAATTAGACCCTTGTTGATTCTGAGAGGTTACACAGAGGAACGATCTTTATCTCTTGAATCAGTAAATCAAAATTATTA
>JABASD010005157.1:0-13172 GCA_019776165.1 Pogonognathellus flavescens | reverse complement strand
GACCGATTGTTATGAAATTTTGTGGGTTTGTTCATGATTTAATGCCTAATGCAGCTGTGAAGTCCGTTTTTACCAAAAAATTTCATACGGCGGTAAAAAATTGCGGACTGTTTAAAAAAACACAATTTTTGGATTTTTTTCTTTGAAGCGCAATTGCGCGCAGAGCATCACGCACAGAAATACCAAATTATGTTTAAAAAATCCACAAAAAGACTACAGCATGTGTACCATGGATTCTTCTATATGTTCCCAGGTTAGGCTCCAGAGGGGGGCGCAAGTATTGTTACAAGCCCTGTGTATAATTCTGTTTTGTCCAGATCATGAATAATGATAGGAATAATTTATCTGTATTAATTCTCTCATTTACAGATTGTTTTAGTAACAACAGAAATGTGCATTTATTACTGAAAACGATTTGGAATATATTATTAAAATATAATTTTTGAAATTGAAATGACAGAAGTAATTACCGTGCTGCTGCTTGGTGAAGTTAAGGACGGCATGTATTGTCTGCATCATTATATTCATTTTTACAATTGATACTACTTGCAAAACCAGTGGTATCGAATAGGCGAAGCCGAGAAACATCGCAAAGTAGTAATCCGTGTTTTTTGGCAGTTTGTATTTCGTCGTGCGAAGAACTATTTGCCAACAGTAGCAAATATAAAAAACATTATAAAAGACGGCGAAATAAAATTTGTTTTTGGATTTCGGCAAGATGACTTGAAAGTCGGAAGGAACCTTTTCCTTTTCATGCTGCTTGAATGGAATAACTTTGTATGGAGTTGCTCCAATGAACGAGGCCCACATCATCGCCACGCAAGTAATTTGCACCATTCTTTTCGAAACCATTTTAAAACCAAGTTTCTACTGCAACCTAATAGAAAGATATTTCAGTATAATGAATAATAGTAAACTTCTAAATATCAGAAAAGACTTTTGACACTGACTGTGAGGTGCGGGGATAGTGAGGATATATAAAGGTAATTCTTTCTGTCGGGTAAAACATTTGCAGGTACGACACCTTAACATTCACCCGTGTGTTAATTTCTGAAATTAAATTCTAGGCTTATTTAATTAAACGTTAAATTTATTTAAGTAAACGCTATCAAGTAAAATACCCGACAAATATAATTTCAGTAGGGGTATATTTTTATGCGTTCAGTATTTTTGTGGCGACAAACAACAAAATGTGATTAGGGGTTTTAAGTTGATTAAGTACCATGCACACGACACTTTTTACTTGAACTACTAGTAGGAATAACCTTTCATAATTTGTATAAAACAAAATGTAACTTGCTGGATAAAATGCTGTAGCAACACAAGACATGAAGTGTTTTAAGGTCATGATGGTCATATAAAAGAACTGTTGTAATTTACGTAATAGTAGTAATGGTGTACGTACCAGTTATAAATGTGGTTTGAGTACAAAACTTAATTATGGATGCTTCTTATTCATAATTCCCGATAATTTTCATTTTTCATGACGCGACCAATAATGGCAACCTAGAAATGTCTGTGTGAATGTTTACTATGAAATCATAGGCAAAAATCTATTTGCTTTGAAATAACAGAGTAACAATTAAGCTCACTGTTATGAACTTGTTGATAGTTTTACTTATATATTGTTAGTAATATGTTATTACTAGTATAGTAACTATAATTACATACCTAGCTCTAGCTACTTGTAGGACACTACTGGAAAAGAAAAGTTTGAAATTCTGAATTAGATTTTTCTTGCCATGAACAATAATTTAGAAAACTGCCACGTATCTATTTAATTTACTTTGACACGACTGACAATGGAAAAGTTGAGTTATACATTATAATCTACCTTGATGACGCTATTTTACTTTTTATTAATGAGTGATGACAATTCGACATTGGCTTACGATTTTTACTGTGTAAAAGTGGATTACTGTGTATTATGTGTTAGTGCATAATTATGAATTCAACTTGCAAGCATTCAAGAATGAAAGTTCCTTACAATTCTAATGATATAGCAAAATTATGTTGTGTTGTTTGGTGTTATGTGTTGATAACCCATGAATGATAATGGTGCGAGAAATATTTTTTGAAGTCAAGCTTTCTTTGGGTTGACTTCACTGGAAGTAGTAGGTTGCAGGTGGATACTGGATACTAATCAAACACAGACGTAATTGCAATCTCTGTATTTAAATAAATTACTGTCTAGATATATCGTATTGTGATTTGATTATACAGTAGCTAGGTTGTACTGTGAAAAATTTAATTTTCTCCTGAACTGGGAAATGTTCATATTTTTGGTAAATGCAGGATGATAATATGCTCGGTAAAGATACCACCTGAAAATGAAGATGTCTGTTTTATTAAAAATGAGCGTAGAAATATTTTCTATAGTTGACAATAAACTGTACATAATAACTTTTTGGAATTCGATTCGAACCCTGTATTGAAAATACACATGAAAATATATCTGATTATTGTGAACCACGATTTGTGATTATGATTATAGGTAGGGTGTAACTTCCACCGCCTGATAAAAAATATTTATATTAATAATAGTGTACCACCTGATACTGTAGTAACACCATAACCGTATTCAAGGCTGAGGTTTTGTTTCGACCACAGTTTCCACTGCAGCAGAATCTACTGATCTTCTTTTGTCTCATTGTCTCTCGATCTATGTTTCTCCCTGTCCTTGTCGCGGTGTTTCTCTTTTTTTTGTACTTTCTCTCTTCCTTGTCTTTATGCTTGTCTTTGTGCTTGCGGTTTTCCATTAGATTTCTTGGACTTTTTATGATTGTTGCATCCGGAAGGTTCAATTGTTACCAAAAGGCTAGGTACAAAGGGAGCAGTTGAAGAATTTCCTTCTGAAGCTACACCACATATGGAGGTATCGCTTTAATTGTTTGGGACTGGTTGAGCGCCGTTGTGAACATTACTACTGTTCATGTTCATACAAGAGTTCTGTGAGAAATACGACGCATTGTTAAATGCTGTTTTAAGACTCCCGGCACCGGATGCAGATTTAGCACTACCTCCATCTTGTTTTATTGAGTTGATTAAGCAAGAAGCACCATCGCTGGTTGGACTGAACAATTTTGATCCACGTGTTACATTTTGAGATTTCCCCTTTAAAGACTGATGGTGGCTTTCTCCGAAAGGAGCGACTAATTCCGGATGCTGAAGTTCTATCGACAAAGAAGAAGCAATATCGAGTTTACCCGTTACATCGCAAGGAAAGTCGTTTCCAAACACGCCGCCCGTCCGGTCAACAACTGAAAGGTCATTTCCATTTGTCAGTCCTTTCAAGGAATAAATCGATCTGCGATTTTCGCGTGTCAAGCCGTGCGAAGGAGAAGTTTTTGAAGGCATTGGCTTTTATAGAGTCAGTCAATAGATCTTCGGGGTTTGCAGTGCACGTAGGGGATATCTGCATTCCACCGGAAGTCAAAGTGACATGGGCATCAGAACGAGCACGTTTACTTCCAGCTGAATTTTTGCAATTCCCCATGTCCCTCCGTGTGACGACGTTTGTTACTTGCCCGGAGTTATCGTTGCAATTGAAGATAAATTCAAGTCATCCTCGTTCTTAATTAAACCGGTCACTTCAGACAGGCTTGACAGCATAGCAAACTTTTGGTTAAAGGCACTACTGATGTCAATATTCACATTAACGCTGTTCAGTGACGACGGATAGTTAGAATTGCTAGCATTCACTTTAGACATGATTTGGTTGAACTAATCATCCATGATTTCCGATTTTATTTAAATTGTCATTGCGAGCAACCACAAGAGAAGTCGTCAAACTATTTGGCATGCCTGCTGCCATTGTTATTCGGAGCAAATGTTTGCTTTTCCACAAGATTGTTGGGTCGGTGCGGTGGCGCTGCGGTTGGTAATAATCATTAGACGCAGATGGTTTTGCTGCTAAAGCTAGGTTCGATTTGTCACTTCGACCACTTGATGATGGCTCAGACCCAAATGCGTTAGTGGGATCGATCCATATCGACTCGAATGATCAGTTAAATGCGTTGGATGAACCGAATTCGCCAGTTGCCCACCTTGTCCTGACTGTTGGTGGTGTCTCACATCCGGTTTTTCAGGGGGTCGAGGTCGTGATTATGGCGGATGCTGCTGACTGGTGTTACTTCGTCGGTTCAGAATATCCTCTTTACTGACGTACCCTTCGGGATAGATTTTCTTTGATGTAGGAGGGTACTGTGCCGATGATGATGTTGGATTTTTGTTAGAAGAAGCTCCCAGGTACGGATGGTTTCGCCATATTCATGTTATGGGGACCTTTGGACGGATAAAGAAGTGGTATTTTAGAGGAATAACCGGCGTGAGATGGGTGAGCGTCTGGGGGCAGCGGCTTTTCTCCAGAGTGACTTTGACTGTGGTGAGATTGAGCGTTTTGTCTGCCACTTTGTTGAGGGTAGGGAGGCGCACCACGAGATGATGTGGTGGAGCATCCGGATGCTTTCCATGCACAATACCAACGTTTGATTGAGTTGCATGTTGCAACTGTTGATGCGAAATTTTGGCACTATGAATTGGAAATCTGTGTTGGTGTTGCTGGTTATAGGGTAGTTTTGTTGTGGGAGGTTGCACGTTTGTTCGTGCTACTACTTCCAGGTGGGCCATGATATTTCAATACATTAGAAGCTGCTGTAGGCGGCATTCCATGAGGCTTGCTGGATTTTCCAGGAATAAATTGCTGGGATTGGGATCTACTTGGCTTCATTGGAACAAGTCGTTTAGTTGAACCTGCAGGAGAAGGAGATCTTGATTTAGGAAAGTTTGGAGCCACTGGACTGGTGGGGTCATTGCCCAAATGAGTCGGGAAAGAACTTAGACTCAAATTGTCGGCACCAGACACTTGGTTCAGACTCATCATCTTTTTCTTTAATCTTGAAAGAGATTTGCTGAAGATGGTGAGAAATTCGGTCGTCATTGATTCTAACTGGACCGTTGTAAAAGTGTCTTCCACATACCAAAACCGGTATTTCCCTTCTTTGGAGCGGGGAATCTCCCAATTAAACCATTTGCAAGCTAAGTGAATGCAAACACAGGCCACCACTTTTTGAATTTTGAAAAATGCATCTTTAGATGATGGGCCTCTTCAATATGTCTTAAGGCTGGCCTATAGGGACCAACATGGACCAGCTCCCACACGACGAGCTCCCATTATAAAATCCTATATTTACCCTGGATTATTTGTGACAGTTTATAACAATACAAATGTTTTTTAACCGTATGTTTCAAATTTAAAAATCTAAAAATATACTTACAATAACGATAATAATTACATAATTGCATGATATATATAATCTCAATCCGCAACGTCAGAAAAATTTCTATCCATCTTCGCAAAGACAAAAGTCGTAATTTAACAGTATAACTTCCAATGTTTTACAGTTTGTAAAATGTAACAAATCATTTCGGTTTTGTAATAATTTTTGACATGTCTCAATTCTTGTGATAAATAGTATCCCATAGTAAAGCATAATGAAATATGGTACAATATTCTTCGGAATACTAAGCGCAACAAAAATTTGAAGGCTACAATTGTGTGGGTGTGTAGAAAATTCGTGGTTTTAACTATGAATGCATAATATTATATTTCACAATACTAAATGTTTGTTACGTACGTGTTTTAAAATAACAAATAACATTTCAAATGTTAAGCTAATATAAGGAATATGCTGATCCGCCGTCATTAAAGATTAAACACGGTAACGATACGACGGATACAAAGCTTACGCAGAATTAGTGAATACCCTCGTTATATGTCAGTAAATAGAGCAGAAAAATCTTAACCATATATAAAATTTTAAAAAAGGCATTGAAATACACGTTGATTAAGAAGTAGACAATAAAAACTGCAAATAATGGTCCATATTTTCTTGTTTATGTCAACATTACGATACCCACAGTGATACAATGAAGGAGAAATAATCTTAACGATACCATTACCATTAATTGCATAATAAACATAATTTAAATAAAACCACGGTAGCTCTCCTGTCCTTTAGATAAAAACACTTTCATGTCGATAAAATTTTACATTGGCAATTTTTATTTTTCGAGGAATAAAATCTTGTATTTATCCATTCTTTGTACAGTGACATAGTAGTTAGTAGAAATGCTACTGACATTTTAAAAGTCGTATAGATGCAGTGCTTAGTAATATATTTTATTTCGTTTAATGTTTATATTCAGCAACTTATAGGCCCGTTTGAGCAACTTCTGCTACATTTGCTTTAGCAGAGTTTGAAAATATTGAAGCTATAGGAAAAAATTGATAATAATATTCTAAGAAATATTAGATTTAGACAGAATCAGAATGCAAAAGTAGTTAGGATAAAGTTAGTACTTAATTAAGTAACGTAAACTACTTTAAAAGAATGGTGATACCGGCTGTCCTTCCGTGACCGTTATAACTCCAGAACGGATGAACACAATTCGTTCAAACTCATCCGTGATCTCTGGGTCACAAAAAAGGTTTACCGAAATCTATTTAGGATTCAACGGTATCTGAATTATATTCTATACAAGTAATACTGAATACTAAAATTAAGTATGTCATAAAGTTTAAAGTATGTAGCGAGAAATTAAATTATATGGTTTCTCAATAAAGAATTGACTGAAAGTGCTTCTTAAAAAGGCAACTTTCTCACATAACCTATACATAGATTTCAGCCTAAAATTACTAAAATAAGATTAAAATGCAATTAGCATGTCCGCCGTGTGTTTTGTAATGGTGCTCAGAAAACGTAGAGAATGTTTCTTTCTAATGTAGCGGAAAGTGCCTATATACACTCTGCAGGGTCGGCATGATTTTGCAAATTTTTGTAAAAACAGACGTTTGTTGTACAACATAAATAATTCTACTGGGGCAGTGTACAACAACCATGACCTCATGGTTTTCTTGGACATTCCGTATACATTTGCACAGAATACTAATACTACAAACCACACAACCACACACATGACAGAAAGAGATAAAAATCCGCACAACATTAAAGAGGGCATAGTTGAGTGATATCGCAGTAAAATATAAATTAAGGTAACGCATGTTCTACTAATTACAAAATGAATAACGAGAAAGCTGATGGCAGTAATCTTGGTAATCAATTTTCCAAATATCTGCAGACATCTGAATTGTTGAACAATCGTCTCCAGTTTAGCAGTTCCTTTTTGATTGCGTCTTCTAAATATATTTTCTGCAGGCAAGACTCTGTACAAATCCATTTTTTGTATTGTTTAAAAAGTGAAATATTTGTCTCTTCTAAATATTACGTGTTTTAATATTTATTACCTTATTTCTTCGGAAACATTTTGTACTGTGGAAATGTAATTGAGAAGGAAACAAAATGTGGACGCGCACGTACCCATTGCAACCATGAAGTGCCATACGCTCATGATGCCTTGAATCATTATAAAAATCACATGCATTTTTTCTTCAGGTATTAGCGATATGTAGAAGATGGCTGCCCGTGGAGACAATATTGGGTGAGCAATGTAAACGCAAGGCTGATAAATCGCCATGAATAAATATGAGACCATCACCAATTCAAACAATTTGTCTGTTCTTGTCCATTGCAGGTTCTTTGCTGTTTTGGCAATAGATTGAAAATAATATTATGCCTTCTTACAATGTATATATTATGTATATAATTATTATGGTTTGTTCAGATCATGAATAATATGATAGGAATCATTTATATTGTATTCATTCTCTCATTTACAGATTCTTTGAATGCAATTGGCTGTAATTAACTAATTTTGTCTGATAATATGATTTTGTCGAAATCTATAATAACATCCTAAAAGGATTTCAAATAAATAAATAACAACAGAACATGTGCAGTTTTTACTGAAAACAAATTGGATAATATTATCGAAATGATTATTTTTGAAAAGATTACCGTGCTGCTGCTTGGTGAAGTGATTGACGGCATGCATTGTCTGCATCATAATATTCATTTTCACAATCAACATTATTTGCAAAACCAGTGATATCGAATAGGCGAAGGCGAGAAACATCGCAAAGTAGTAATCCGTATTTTTTGGCAGTTTGTATTTTGTGGTGCGAATAACAATTTGCCAACAGTAGCAAATATAGGAAACATTATAAAAGACGGCGAAATAAAATTTATTATTGGATTTCGGTGATGACGATGACGATGACTTGAAAGTCGGAAGGAACTTTTTCCTTTTCATGCTGCTTGAGTGGAATAATTTTGTATGGAATCGCACCAATGAAGGAAGCCCACATCATCGCCACGCAAGTAATTTGCACCATTCTTTTCGAAACCATTTTACAACCAAGTTTCTACTACAACCCAATTGAAATATATTTTCGTTCAGAGTTCAGAATAATATATTATGCTCATAATTTAAATATCAAACAAAGTCTGCTTACCACTCTGCGAGGTGTGGGGATAGTGAGGAAACCTAAAAGCAATTTTTCCTGTTGGCTAAAAAATTTCCATTTACAAAGCCATTGTACTCTGCATTAATTTGTGCAATTAAATTCCCACTTTGTCATTTGTGTCGCTTTCTCAAGCCAAATATCCCTCAAATATAATTTCGATAGGGGCATTTTGTGTTGATTTCATATTTTTCTGGTGACAAACAACAAAATGTGATTAGGGGTTATAAGTTTATTACGTACTACGTACTATGCATTTATGGCTTACATGAACTACTAGTGGAAATAGTCTTTCCGCATTTTTTATGGCGACGCAATGTAACTATGTAACATGTATAACATTGAATGCAGTGAGACAAAAAGTATGTGGTTGTTATGATATAAAGGAAATGCTATGTTGTAATTGTACATCCATAAGGGCGTATTTAAAGGGGGTCCACGGGGTGCCCGTGAACCCCCCAAATTGCTCAAAAAATTGGTTATTTGCGGCCGAGTGCCACAAAAAACCACTTTTTACACTGTGTGACCCCTACAAACATTTTGTGACCCTACCAAATGGCAATCCTAGTTACATGCTTGTACATCCAGATATACGTTCCATTTATTTTGGTTTGAATACAAAATTAAAGTAGGTATAGATTCAGAACTATCGATAATATTCATATCTCAATTAATAGTGACAACAACTTAAAAATATTCGTGGTAATGTTTACTGAATTTGTCGGCAAATAAATATTTACTGTGAAGTAGGTACTAGTGTTTGTGTTAAACGTTGAACGTTTTAACAGTTTTACTTAATGGTGGGACTAGATATAACATACCTATAGATATACTGATAAACGACGACTGGAAAAGTAAAGTTTAAAATTCTGAATTAGATTTTTCTTGCTATGAACAATAATTTAGAAAATTGCCTATGGAACTATTTCATTTGCATTGACAAGACTGACAAGTTGAGTTCGACTTGCACATTACAATTCAATGTACTGACACTATTTCAAGTTTTTATTAATGGCAATCATGGCTTACGATTTTTACTGCGAAGTTGGTTCGGTGTATTACATATGTGTTAACGCATCATTATGAATTTAAATTTCAAACATTCAAGAAATAATGGGTCTCATTATTCTAATCCTAAGCAAATTATGTTGTGTTGTTTGGTGTTACGTAATAACCCATGATAACGATGAAAGAGATATTCTTAAAGTCTAGCTTTCATTGGGTTGAATTTTCTGGAAGTAGTATAATATGTTGCGGGTTTGTAATGGGTACTAATAAAACACAGACTAGACGTATTTATATAAAGTATTGCCTAGTAGATATATCTTATTGTGATTATAGCTAGAGTGTACTATGAAAAATTTAATTTTCTCCTGAAAAGGGAAATGTTCATATTTTTGGTAATTGGTGATATGCTCGGTAAAGATATCACGGAATTATACCGCTGAAATCATATTATCACCTGCAAATGGGGGGTCGGTTTTATTGAAGATGGGCGCTGAAATAATTTTCTATCGTTGACAAACTGTACATATGAACTTTTTGAAATCCGATCCAAACCCTGTACTGCAAATATACATTAAAAGCATCATGTCTTTTACAATTTTGTAACAATATTTCATTAGTACACATATTTGGTTTTCTTCTTCGTCTCTTCTTGTGTAGTCACTAATGTTGATTTTGTCAAGAAGAAAGCAAATATTTTATTTTCAATGTACCATAATTAAGAATTGTGTTTAGTATAATACTTAGAAATTAATCAATCGTTCAGCGGATGGGAACTTTTTTATGGACTTTTAATTTATATTTACATTTTACATATTATCTTTTGTCTTTTAAACATTCTATAACAGTTGCAAATGCTTCAAAGAAATGCAATTGTCATTTAATTTATGTTATTAAGTGTTTAGGTTTTGGATTTTTGTTAAATAGAAAAAAACGATTAAACATTTCAGGGTTTTATGGGCGCCTCTACTGAATACAAGAAGATTCAAGTTAAAACTATTAAAACGTATAATTCAAAATATATTATTTCCGTTGGGTTTACCATGAAATAGGTGGCTCTATCTAAACGATTCTAAATCAACGATTACAGTATTTTTAAATACGAAGCGGAGAAAATCAATTAGGTAAATCAGAGAAACAGTGTGCAAATAAAATAGAAACAATTTTATGCGACATTTTTAAAAGTTGACTTGATAAAGCATTATTAAAATCAAAAAAACCATTTGCGGCTGAAAGAAGTAACAAAGGGAATAGTGGCACTATATTGTAAACTAGATATGACATGGTAACAGTTACAATGCCATGAAAACGTCAACTGTGACACTGTTATTAGCGGTATAATTCCGCTGACTACATGTATTAAAAAACATGTATTGTCATTTCTCGTGTTTAAACATTGGCGGTATTCAAATTCAAATACTGGTGGATTTCACGTTTAAACATTAATGGAAGTCGCATAACAGTATTCAGAATGCATTGTTTATTTGATGCTGTATAAACATAGTTGTCACTATACTAGGTCAAAATATCTGAAAGCGTTCTAAAGTTATCGTGTTGACGGACAGACAGATAGACAGACAGACGGACGGACAGCTTTGACATTTCCATAAAGTAACTTCGTTACTTAATAACTTCACTACCAATCCGATCCATTGCCAGCACTACTTTTGTGCACATACGGACAGACATACGGACATTCTACCCATTCCTATAAAACCTAACGGTCTAATAAAACAAAATGCAAGATGTCTCACAATATCCGGAAACACTAGTAAATTCGCCAACTGAATTATGTTTAATAGGTTCTATATATGTTTTTAAATTTGAATTTAAAGATCGGCAATGCTTGAACATTTCGATTTAATGACATGATATTTTATTTTATTGTTAAGTTCATGTACTAGTCATAGTAATTATATTGCTGCTAAAATGTTTTCACAGTTTACGTGGCGATATCACAGTTAATGTTACCTTGTCATAGTATATTCATAGTTCACATCACAGTGTCACTATTCCATTCGTTACTTTTTTACTGCCGTTTTGAACAGTTTTATTTTAAATTGACATCAAAGGTGTAAAAAAAACTTACTGTGTCGTCAGTGTCGTGTGACATGATGAGATAGTTCTCGGCTGATGGTAAGTTACAAGGACGTGACTGCAACTCTCCGAACTAGTCAACATAAAAGGGCCCAAATAATTTTATGGAGAAACCCGGATGCCAACCTTTAAAATATGCGGTTGCTGGGAAAATTTTAAATATTATTTGTTTTTGCAACTAGTATAATTATAGTGTTATTACCACAGTTACCACACCAGCTAACAGTAGCGCTGGTGATGGTAACACTAACAACACTTTCATTGTTGGAATGTCTCTGAAAACTTTGCTTAGAGTACTGGTATTATCATTGAGGGTATTCACGTAAGTTTGTATCGTATCGTTTCTTACGAAGTTTACAATTCTTACAAAACGTTCAGTGTGAAAGCACCTTTGTTAATATTGGTAAACAAAACTAAAACCACTTAATCACGATGGGCTTATTTCAATTGATTTTCAACATATTTTAGTTTGTTGCCATGGTGTTGTCTTACAATACGAAGTAAATCATAACTTTTGGTTCGTAAGAAATGTAATGGCTCTGATTGGTTCGCAAGCGCTCTGACCACACCCCTTTTCGTAAGCTTCGTAAACACGGTATTTTATTATCTTCCGCATGTCATTATTTTTGGACTGAAAACACCCTAATATTATATATATTATACCCTCATAATATGGAAGTGAGATACTTCACATTTTGGTTATGAATTGAATGGCTATACAGTCAATTAATTTATTTGATTCTGAATTTAAAACTTTATTTGTGGTAGGAAATATTTTGAGCCGTGATGATGTAGGATTCAAAGGAAACTGAATTCTATTCTATACAAGCAATACTAAAATTACATAAAGTATGTAGTGAGAAATTAAATTTTATAGATTCTCATTAAAGAATTGACTGCAAGTGCTTAAAAAAGCAACTTGCTCACATCAGCTATCTATATAGACTTTAACCTAACATGAGATTAAAATGCAATTAGCATGTCCGCCGTATGTTTTGTAATTGTACTCAGAAAACGTAGAGAATGTTTCTTTCTAATGTAGCGGAAAGTCCCGATATACACTCTGCAGGGTCGGCATGATTTTGCAAATTTTTGTAAAAACAGACATTTGTTATACAACTCAAATATCTCCGCTGGGGCAGTGTACAACAGCCATGACCTCATGGTTTTCTTGGACATTCCGTATACATTTGCACAGAATACTAATACTGCAAACCACACAACCACACACATGACAGCTAAAGACAAAAATCCACCAGAAAGAAAAAAGGGCATAGTTGAGTGATATCGCAGTAAAATATAAATTAAGGTAACACATGTTCTACTAATTACAAAATGAAGAACGAGAAAGCAGATGGCAGTAATCTTGGTAATCAATTTTCCAAATATTTGCAGACATCTGAATTGTTGGACAATCGTCTCCAGTGTAGCCGTTCCTTTTTGATTGCGATTGCGTCTTCTAAATACATTTTCTGCAGGCAAGACTCTGTACACATCCATTTTGTGTATTGTTTAAAAAGTGAAATATTTGTCTCTTCTAAATATTATTATGCGTTTTAATATTTATTACCTTATTTCTTCGGAAACATTTTGTACTGTGGAAATGTAATTGAGAAGGAAACAAAATGTGGACGCTTTCGCTCCCATT
>JABASD010005156.1:0-13172 GCA_019776165.1 Pogonognathellus flavescens | reverse complement strand
ATTTATTCCAACCTTAAAAGTATTGCTGAGTTATATAAAATATTACAATGCAAACTTACTGCTGTAAGTTCACATTGTTACCACCAAAAAAGCCTTGTTTCTATATAATATGCCTGTGTAAAATAAAACTAAAATAAAGTCATATATGTGATAACCTCCGTAATATACATATAAGTATTAGTTTCCGAAGTTTTCTTTAATGTTAATAGTTCATGTCTCCTTGTATTATCCAAATCTTAAACTGTGCATGTGTATCAAATGCTTACATACTTCATACATTTCAATTGAAAGAGTGAGAATGCATTAAAGTTTAACATTAATTAAGTAATATTCAACTATCCAGTCAGAGAATGTATACTTCGATTGAAAACTCTGTTTATCTGTATGAGCGCGTAAATGTGTACTCCACGTTTAGTCATAATATTTATATGCTCTCTTTATCTTTAAGTTAGATTTATACTGTAATATATGAATACAACTAAATTGTAAACCAACCGCATCAAACATTTCAGACAACTGAAAAACGAAGAATACATAATTAATAATATTGATCCTAAAATCTCAGAGATTTCATGGGAAATGTTAAAACACCAATACACGTGCTTAATTATACTGTTTCACGCTTACCTTCTTGTTACCTACTAAATACAATCAGGAAACCAAATACTCACAACCTTTGGGTTGCGGGTTTATGGCTATATTAGTGGGTTTTTGTGGGTTTCTCCTGCTTTTTAGATAAAGCTATGAATGCAGATTGAAAAACCCCGATGGGTTTTTTCTATACAATGTCTAGTAGATATCATTCAAAAACCAACTTGAAAAACCCATGGTTTTTCGGGTTTTTCATCAAAAACCCATGGATTTTTGGTTCCCTGTATACAATTCGTAAAATTACGAGATAAGGGTTTGTTGGCTGCAAGTGTAAAAACAATAAACCATTTGCAACGGTAGAAAGAAATATCCCACTGAACTTGGACATGGTATCATTAACTCTGACATCAATATGTTATAATTACCTTATGGGAACACAAAAACAGTCCATTCATCTTTCACCACAATAACTCGAGAAAGTTTTGAAGTTTTGAGATATTTTTACCAAATTTGGTGTACAAACTAGTGGCAACCTGTGGATGGGTAATTTCGAAGATGGGTGCAAAATTTGTCAAATCCGTCTTGAACTTTCACTTATGTTATAGTAGGGGACTTATAAGATAATACAGCATAAAATATTCAATATTATATTGTGTCGTGTGAATTCCACTTTCGTTTTAATTTAAAGACCTTTTGAATTGGCAGACCAAGTGTTAGAATATTTCCAGAGAAAATTATTTATTTTTTAATACATCTGAATAGTTCTGCTGCTAGTAACACTCCAGGTCACATTATACATGTTGATGCCGCAATTAAGTTTACAGTGTCATAGTTCACAACAAAATGTGAATGTTCATTTCATTACTTCTCTGGACCGTTAGAACTGGTTTATTTTTGGATGCAGAAGTTAAATCCCAAAAGCTTCTTTCAAAACTCATGTTATTTACATACGCTTACATAATAAATCCCTCTTCGGATAATTTACAATTTGCTAATAAATACATACCTATGTAAAACGTACCCACATTTACTTATATTAACAATTTTTAAAATTTTTAAAATGTGTACTATAAATCACTAAACATAATAAACACCTAAATTCCACGCAAGATTTACACATTTTGAATAAATGTTAATAAACATTTTCAATATGTGTCACAAAAGTTTCAATTTTGCAATTGCCTTTTACAGTTATGGCATTTACACTACAAATGCGTTATTTTATTATGCACAAATGTAAATATTTACTGTAATTTAATTTTGTTATCATCATTTGCTTAAAGATTTTGCAAAGAGAAGTTTCATAGAGCCGCGACTGATGACATTGATGAAACTTAGAATGCTATTTGGTTTTATCGTAGCCACGTCCCCAATTTTGACTTCTATGGGCATCCAGCTACGAAGTAACATTCGTATATACAGTTTTGAATAATTGTTCTTCGTATAGTATCTTTTCCATGACTTTTTACATGCTCTTCCACTTTTGAATACTATGGATGCGAATATGAGCAGAATGGCCCACCATATCAGACAAACCAATAGAATAACTATGAAAACGAATTTTTCTGATCCGCTTAATTTTGAAAACGTTGTCATCAGCACAAAGTTGCAAACGAAGATATTTCTCGTTATCAACGAACGGAGAGGCATTAGAAATACTTGATAGCAGTTATTGAAGATATTAAATATAATCGTAATTGAGCGACATAAAATTGCGAAAGAGGGAAGTTGTCTTACAGAATCTTCACTAATGTAGTTCTTTCCTCCATATCTAAATATAGTTAAACAAAAGAGATTTACAAATAATATTAGTAAAATTGAAATTTCCTTTCATTAATTATTACCATCCCAACTAAAAACATACTTGTCTTCCAGTTGACACATAAAGTAATTTGAAACATTATAATAAACAATAGTTAGTAATTTAATTAATTTTGTTAATTTTTTTGATTAAATAATAAAAAATGTCCCTCAATTTCCTCACTAGCATTTTTATCTTTAAAACAAATAAATCTTTTCTAAAATAGGAAATAAGTAATACCGAACATGGAATCAACATTGAATGTTATAGAAGTCTCGGACGAAGTTTGCCCGCATGCCCGCCCGCAGGATATCCATTCGCATGAAAATCTCCCATGTCTGGCTTACTCTTAATCTGTCGTTTTGGCATTTTTTTTAAAGTGGAGAAACAATGGATTTACCAAAGGGGTGTAGTGTAAATGCAATATTACCAATGGTAAGTGAAATTAAAATTTGGAAAAATATTTTGACTTTACCTCATTTCACGCAAAATTTGTGTCAGGCAGAATGGATAAACGAATGCGAGCCCCATTAATGCTGTCATAAATGTTAACCATCCTTGGATAAAGCACATAACGAAGAGTCCGTAAGGAAGAGTGAATATTGAGTAACGGTACTGGGGAGACAGCATTGTTACGACGTAGAACACTGCATCTTTTGTTTCATAGAGAAATGTACATATCAATATTGGTAGAAAAAATCGTGCCTTCAACCCAATTCCCAATATTTTATCCACTTTCGTTGTTATTTCCGTCTTCGGATTTTTGTAGTACTTAACTGTAAAATTACAATTCGAATTATAATTGATGTTAAATAGTTAAATTTATTGAATGTTTTAATCCCTGTGGTTATGTAAGTCAATCCAATGATTCCACTTTTTCAAAAATTATTATACATTCAATTTTCAAACCTTACATTTGAAAATCTAGATTTTGTGAACCTCAGAAATAGTAAAACAAATACTATGAGGTTTCTAATCCCTAAATAATAATACGCTTCAGTATTTTTCAATTGGTATTCCAAGAAACGAAAAACAAATACCCTGCGTATCGTTTTTTAGGTTTTGGGAGGTTTTTGGGTGATAAAAAAGTTTGAAAAACCTGCTTAAAAACCGCGTTTAAATATAAATCAGATATAATTTATTTACTTAAAGTCGTATAAAATATCGTTAATTTTTTGTCATAAAATGGTAATATAAGAAATATACTGCTAATTAAATAATTGTTTAGTATACTATTAAAAGAAGAAACTAAGGATATATGTGGTGAAAAATGCAGTTAAATGTGAAATTATCATTTTTTCTGGCTGTACAAAACCGAATACCAAAAATTAACCATTGCCCAAAAACCCAGAAAAACACATGCATGGGTGTGCCTTTTTTATAAAATGGGTTTTCTTGTGGTATAAGATTTATTAGATCTTTATTTTACAAACTTACTTGCAAAATTCCTGAGTAAAATAGAATAGGTATTTGAGAAGTACGTCAATTGATCTAGGCGTGATAAACTTAATATTGCGAATATCGCAAGAAGAGCTAACAAAAAGCAGAGAACTAAACTTATATAATGTTCAGAAAGATTCCCAGTTGAAGTTATCACATGAAGAAATCGAGATACACTGAATAATGTGTGCAGAAGAACAAGAGACATTGTGACGTAATATTGAAAAGAGTGAAACTTTGAGTTACTCTTTTTCATTATTTTCTGCTTGTCATCCCATGTATAAGGTAGAAATCCCAAAAAGCAAGCCTCGGCGACAATGGCTTTTAATCTTTGAAAGAACACTTCCGACAACATTTTCAAGGATTCAGGTGTCTGTTTTCAATCAAAAATGACGACACGACCTATCAACTGATTTTATGCGGTTTTTCAAACCTAATTCTTTGAACTGTCAACACATATAATGAAAGTTTTGGAAAAGTCAAATATTATTGACTTACTACTGTGTTATTTGTACCTAGAAATATTTTATCCGTTCGATCTCTTCCTAAATCATGTAATAACATTTACGGTTTTTTCTTATGATAGGAGACTGATCTCTGTTGACAGAATGAAATTAATTTGCATTTCAAGGTTAGCAATAACGATGTGTACTAGCTTAAACTATATTTTGGTAAACTATATATTTCGAAAGATTTGAGACATCAATAAATTTCAAAACAAAAACTGGGGTGAGAGTATAAAAATGTATTATTAAGGATAGGTATTAGATAAAACTGCGTCTCAAGTTGTGCGGGACAGTTACAATTAGTTGTCATTTAGCTTCAGTTTAGAGACAATGTTGAGTTAATAGAATGTTATATTAGTTATAATGTAGTAATATTGTATACGAGCAATAAAATCATTTCTGAAAAAGATGCTTTCAGACTGAATACAGTAAATAAGAGTGTTAAAGTGAATTGTTAAAGTGAATGTAAAGTATTAAACAGAATTAAATTGAAGCAAATGTAACAAAATCAATCAGAATCCAAAGTCCTTCCTTAGAAATGAATCTCGGAAATGTCGAAATATAAACCTCAAGGTTCAAATGTGAATTGGAGAACAAAAGCATTTAAACCACTCAGAAAAATGAATGTCTGGGGGAGGAAAGATATTTTCGGCTTTGTACTGTGTTGTAGAGTTTTGCCAAAAAATATTGTCTCCTTTTCTATGTATCTCTAAATATTTTAATAGTATTCATGGTTAGTACAGATTTATTTATTGAAGAAATATGTCAACCCGAAGTAAGTTACGTCAAATCTCAAGGCTCCGAATTTTGGCGTACGTATTTATTGCGTCATACTCCGTATAGAAATTCAGACATTACTATTTTTCGGCTGAAAACTGTGACTCATAGAATGGAAGGGTATGTTTGAGTTAATAAAATATTGTTATATTACATCTATTAGTGAGCTACCAACAACGATAAAATCAGTTATACAAGAAATTCAATATTGGTTTGTATCGTTCCAAACCAAATGAAGTACATTACGCATTAGCAATACAAGCAGTAACATATCCCCTAAAAAATAAACTGGTAAATCATATGAAATACAATTTAGTACCGTCAGCCTAATTTAAATATCTAAACTGAATTTTTGAAAGTACTATTTTTATGTGTGTATCACACCGAAAACTATTAACCCGTTCCATTCCCACCACCAATAGCCCGATTTATTGCCACTACCAATAACCCGATTTATTGCCACTACCAATAACCCGATTTATTGCCACTACCAATAACCCAATTTATTGCCACTACCAATAACCCGATTTATTGCCATCACCAATAACCCGATTTATTCCCTCCACATGTCTAAGAGAGAGTATGGAATTGAATGAATAGCGTGACATTGTTGTATAAGTCCTTCCAAAGCGACGCTATTCATTGCATTTGCGGAATTACATTTCCAAGTACTACTCTTCGTAAATTATAAAGGTGTACCATCACGCTATGGAGTTTCTTCGCGTTTAAATTCCGACATACCCAATGTTTAAATTATTCATTTGACATGCCATACTACATTTATTGAAGTAGTGGCATGAATATTTCACCTTTTAGAAGGCAAACCCATATGTAATGTTGAGAAAGTATTACTAATACTTAAAGCTGAGCCATTGTCTTTAAGAGTGTTCTATACAGGGCATTACAGGCTATAGTTATAATGTGGACCCTGGTTCTATACCTACGTACATCATAAGACTTTAATGATTATCTTGACGTCGTAACTGAGAATGTGGGAGTTGTGTAATTTATCCATCGCAAGGGTACAATAAATATTTCATAACGAGTCGGATATTTTCCTGTCTTGAGAATATGCATATCATACCATTTAAAATATTTAAACGCTAACGTGCAATGCAAATCTACCTTGGATTCAAGCACACGCAACCAAGAATTTTTATAAAAAATGCGTTTGCCTTAATGAAGAAAATTGTTAGTTCAGGCTTGATGAATATTGACACTCACTATCAGTTTAGAATATTCTCTACTATCACTATCAGTATGTACGTACAAAAGCTGAGTACTCTTATTTTTATCACTTTAAAAAATTAGATTGATCAACGAATCCTTCCAGAATGTATATACATTGTATTATCCATGTGTTCCCCAGATTATGAGCTACAAATAGTTAAACTTCTCTTCCAGGAGTTAGTTACTGGGTGGAAGAAATAAAATTGAGTTTCGCCCAATCTTGTTTTATTTGTTTGCAAATGCCTTAATATTCAATGTATTTTCTATTATGTAATACATTATTATGTACAAAGACATTATTTTCAATATTTTTAATAAACAAAGCAAACAAAATTCATTGCGAAGATACCAGGGGTGTTCACCAGAATCTCCTCTTTCATATTAAACATAATTCATGTTCCCTCCTGTCAATGTTGTATCAAATATTGGGTGAGACGTCAGAAACAACTTTTTAAAATGATGAGCTTTCGTTATTTTGAACACCTTCTCCTTAAAATAATGCCAAAAAAAGTTATACAATCTTCGGTGACAAATCTAACTTTGGTTTAAAGGCTCTTTGGGCCAATGATTTCTCTTCTTTGCTCGTTTGGACCACTTTCCTAATCATTGCCGGTTTCGACTTAATTGGAGGGTGTCGTTCTAGAGGCGTTTCTAAGGCTAATCACTAATTAGGTTATTAGATCATGTTGGGAGTTCAACTGATTTGATAATATTAAGCACTGATTATGGAGTTCCTACATTCTAAGCTATATAATGAGTTGTTTAAATGACAAAACTGACCATATTGTTATATATGTAAATCTAATGCTTCTCTGTAATATTGAATATTATATATTTCAATAAATTTTTGTTGGCTGCATACAGTTACGCTTGTTTAGGCTCGTATTTAATTTTTAATAGATAAAGTTGTTTCTACCAGCATAGATATCTGTGTAGTTTGAAAACACATGAACAAACGCGTAAAAATATTGTACTATTTTAATGAAGTGATTTTAATGTGACAATGATTCTATGGTTCTATCGATCGAACAATCAATTTTCAGTTGAACAAAACTTAGCAACAGTTCTAAAACGTTATAAATTATTTAGTGTCTATGTATATTCTAAACTACACAGGCCATGTGTTAGTGTGATAGTACACCTATGTCCACCAATAACTCCAGTCAAATTCAGCCAATGGTCATTTAGGTCTATCGGACGAGTCAGTTTGATCAAATTTTCAGTTCTGAATCGGAATGCACTAAGTGGCGGATTGGTTTTTCCGAAGGCTTTTTCTCTGGCGGTTGGATTCTCTGACGGATTGCTTTTTCTGACAACTTGCTTTCTCTAAAGGATTACTTTCTCTGATGCCTGTAAGATTGCTTTCTCTGACAGATTTATTTCTCTTACGGATTGCTTCGATGGACGAATTGTTTCTTTGGAAGGATTATTTTCTAAGACGGGGTGCTTCCTTTCATTGTTTGCTCTATAGGACGGTTTGATCTTAATTTGGCATCTACATGGGTTCTATGGACACATCTTGATAACATTAAAGCCAAATCGATTATGGCCTTGTAAGAACAATTTATGTGGTGAAAACCATCACAACGATACCCATTTGGCAGTGTTGATTCTGTTCGACGAAACGGCATATCATATTTGCAACCGCTGATGATAAACATCTCATTTGAAAAACTATATTTTTGTTCCTGTTTTAACTGGTAATAATATAAATACCAACTATAGGTTGTATTTCTGTTTAATAATATCGCTGTATAAACCCGTGTAATCTAAAATTGATCGAAGTGTACCAATAGCTATTGATTGGCTGCACAGTCAGTTGAGCATTTCAGGTTTGATGAAGTTTCAAATTCAGAAGTTCAACAAATTACCAATCATGATTACAATAAATAAACATTACAAAACCATTTCAATAAATTCCTTACATTCTTGAACATTGTGCATTCAAATATGCCTTTATAGATAATTTTCAGACCGCGCCAATTCCAGCAATTAATTATCCAAGGAATATAATACATTATGCAATATAATAAACACCGGGAGCCAGGGCAGGGTTCTATCTACAAGTATACTCTATCTACTATCTGAAACCCAGCGTGCAGGATCAACATCATGTGACTGATAAATGATAGAGTGGGTTGGGTACTCAGAAATTTGAAAGATCATTAAGCGGTTGACTAAATTTTTTACTCACTACTGTTAGTTTCACATTCAAAATATCTAAAAGTGCTCCAGAGTGACCTTGGTGAAAGACGGACAGAAAGACAGACAGCTTTAGTATTTGCAAAAAGTTACCTTCATTACTTATAAAAGTTGTTGGTAGTGTACTAGTGCAGCAACAGTCAACAACTAGTGATAAATAATATTTTAAAGCTAGGATTGTTTCTCTGAATTTACTTCAATGCTGTAAACACTTATCACATAGAAATTCATTCAAGGGTGGACGAACGTCCTGAAAATTCCAGCTCCGCGACTTTGGACACCGATTTCAGTTTTCTGCAGTTAACAAAGAGCTGTTTTAACACTTCCAAACATAATGTGTATTAATTATTTTACACGTCCATGCTGAATTTCTGTGATTTCAAAAACATTTATTTTTATTATTTAAAAAACAGCATATAATGTGTATTGCGGAAACGTTGTAGTTAAACAATTGTTTTTTTTAACTCTACATGCTCCGCATTGTTGAATTTGCAAAAAAAGGTATAGCATTGCCCTCCTTTACTAGTTTCTATATAACTCCAATATTTCTACATATTAAAATGTTCATGCTTTTACTAATGGTTTATTTTTATACTGGTCAATGCCAATCATATTTGCCTGTATCTAAATCAGTATCTTTGCCATGGAATTTGGAATATTTTCGCAACTGTGATTTTTATGTAACTTCTCATCAAAATGCAACATTATTGGAGCCATTTTTGCTTGGCAATCAATATCAGCAGCCTTAATCAATTTATTCCTATTCTGCGAGGTGGTTTGACAATTTCCAAAGTCGCAGATTTAATTCGACAGCCATCAGCAAAGAGATTTGTGACGTGAACATATTAATGCAACCATTTTATATAGGTGAAATTGCATACAGCATGGATAATTTCAGAGGGATGCGCACGGAGAGTTATTTTATCATTGTTCACTCAGATTTTTCCAATCACATTTTAACACCGGAAAAACTAAAAATGGCCACAGAAGGATTTGATGCAAAAGTGGTGCATTTGTTTATGGATTTCAATTGGAGTGTAAAATTGCACATCCGCTCAGCCTTCGATGAACACCTCATTGAAATAAAAGATGAAAATTTACATCCATCTCTCTGGGATTCAGTGTGGAAAGATCGTCAGAATTCGGGCAGTGAAAAACGGAAACATTATGTGATAAAAAACTATCACAAAATTATTGATGTAAATCGTTACAGTTGTTCAACGTATGAAAACATGCGTCGTGGAAATGAAAAATGTCACCATTCGCAAATCGTCATTCAGATATTATCCGTCCGCCGCAATTTTACTGCAGTCTGGATACACGGAAAGGAATACAGAGAATATAATCTGATACAACCAAATATTTTTGTGAATAGTTATACATACCACTCAAATTTATTATTTTCTTATCGTAGTTCAGAACATGTTTTCTATTGCAGAAAGCAAGAAATAGTTTTTTCTAAATATTTGAGTTGGGTAGAATTTGGTTACGACACCACTTCATGGATTTTAATTTTAGTTTCTTATTGTATTCTCACAACGTATTCCTTTCTGTACATTTTCAGGGTTAATAAAGTCAAATGGACACGCCATTCTTTTTCTTGGCTTACAGGAATTTCCCTTATCTTTCGTCAAGACCATACTCCTGTTAGCAGGAAAATCATTTTGGTGTTTGCATTTTGTGGTTGGCTTCTTTCGGTGTGCTACGAATGTTTCGTCCAGGCCGAGTCTACAGTTCCTTTTCATCCTCAACCATTCCAAAACTTTTCAGAATTACTTAATGAAGGATACAGGTATCATTTCTATAATATAGGCAGAAAATATGCGAACATAACCGACCATTTAATTTATCGTTTGTTCCAGAAGCACAATCTCACCCGTCGATTGTCAGAGATTATCTATTATAAAAACATATCGTATAACCATCCCCTCTCCGCCTTAACCGATTATGAGAAATGGAAGTTGTTTACTCAATTCAATTTGATAGATTACGCAGCACTACCTTATGCAAAATTTCCATGTTACATTCTACCGACTCCATTTCACTCGGACAATGTTTATTGGTCATTTCGTTATCGTTTTAGAAATTTGTTATCTAAAACTGTGGAACGGATAACAGTCAGTGGAATTTATAACTTCATTACTAAATTGGAAACGGTCGGTGCAATAAAAGAATATTTAAGATATGCAGAAGTCTCCACATATTATTGGAAGAATACGGCTCGGCCAATGACACTAGAGAACAGAATTTTTACCATTTTCGTCATTGTTGTAACCTTGAGCTCTATAGGTTTCGTTCTGTTTCTGTTGGAAATATGCGTACACTATAAACACCACATAGTTACCGAGATAAAGAAATTACCGTCGCGTGCAATGTTTTTCCTACAATTAGTTAAAACAAAGTTTGCCAGTTGGTTATTACAATGGAATTACTGTTGAATTTAAGATAATAAAGATTGATTTGAAACAATTACAATTGGTTTAGATATAATTTGTCCTTGTACATAATCTGTCTGGTTGTGGAAATATAAATACCCATTTAATTTGGTTAATGTTTTTGCATTATTAAAAACAAATTNATTTTCCTCTCTGATGATACAAATTCAAACGTCAGCGGATTTCAATTCATCGTCTAATTTCGTAGTTTGTATAAAGATGTAAAATAGACTGGTTTTATGTCGACAAATGTACCAGGAAATTGTTTAGTGTTTTTAAATGAAAACTTATGCATATGATTTCACAATTCACATAACTTTCGTCCTCGCTACGAGAAGTATAGAAGAAAAGGTAGACTTTGAAAGGAAACACGTGGATGGTCAGAAGCCTGTTAAATGACCCCGATTAAAAAGGGTTTCTGCACAATGTCACCTTCGTTTGCTCTACTGTGGCATAAATGATATAAGATGCTATTTCCATCTCCGTACATGCAGGCTACCAAATGTGATCATTCTGTCAAAAATGTGCACTATTTCGCTAAAAATAATATGTACGTGTCAATACAATATTAATATATGGGATATAATTATAATTAATAAAAATGCCAAGTTATTTACAATATCAGCATTTCACTTTATTTGCATTTTTTTGACAGTCCGATGTAAAGTTTTTAAAAGTCATAGTTAGAAAAGAAATTCTTTTCGAGTTTATTAATTTATATGTTTTAAAAACCTTATTAGTCATAATAGTTATATCGCTGTCAAAACGGTTTTACAGTTTACCTTTCGATGTCAAGTTAATGTTACCGTGTTATAGCGTACATCAGATAGTGTCACTATCCGCTTGGTTACTGGTCTACTGCAATGTTGAACCGGTATATTAATTTTTATTTTTGTCAATTAGTCAATTTTAATCATTGTAGACGCAAAGATCTTGCGAAAAGAAGTTTCATAGATCCGCGACTGATGACATTTATGTACTTTAGAACACCTTCTGGTTTTATCGTAGCCACGTCCCCAATTTGTATTTTCGTAGGCATCCAACTACGAAGGAACATTTTCATATATCTTTTCGAATATTTGTTATTTGCATCATATCTTTTCCATGAATTTTTGCAACCTCTTCCAGATTTGAATAATTTGGATGCGAATATGAACAGTGTGGTCCATCCGATTATGCAACATGATGCAATAGTTAAGAAAGCGAATCTTTTTGATGTGCTCAATTTTGAAAACGATGTCATCAGAACAAAGTTGCAAACAAAAATGGTTCTCGTCACCAAAGACTGGATAGGCATTAGAAAAAACCGATAACAATTATGGAATATATTATAGACAATTGTAATTGAGCGACATAATATTACGAAGCTTGGAAGCTGCCTAGCAGAATCATCAGTGATGTACTTTTTTCGTCCATATCTAAATAATGCAAAGTTAAAGAAATTTTAAATATTTTAATAATAATAAATATACATAAACATAATAGGCAGTCTTTTTTATGCATTTGTCAGTTTGAATTAGAATTATTTAAAAAATGCTTTTAGTTTTGATTTTAAAGTTTAAAATATTATTTATTAGATATTATTGTGTTCTTTAACCTCATTTCACGGAACATTTGTATCAAGCAAAATGGGTGTATAATTCCACACACAAAAATAGCTGTAAGATAAGTAGCCCATCCTTGAATACCCCAAATTAGACTGCATCCGTACGGAAAAGTAAAAATTGAGTATCGATACTGGGGAGGAAGCAATGTTGTCATGTAAATCACCTCATTTTGTGCTTCATACCAAAATGCGCCAAGAATTATTGGTAGTAAAAATCTTATTGTCATCCATATTCGCAATATTTTATCCACCTTTGTTGTTATAATCAGCTTCGGATTATTGTAGTACTGAGCTGTAAAATTATAAGTCGTTTCAACATCAGGGTTTGGTTTCTTAATAAAGTATTGATAATTTGTATAATATTTTTGCACCCTAAAGCTCAAATTCGTATATCTGCATTATCTATCGTCACTTAAGAGATAATCAAAACAATTTAAAATTTATATGTTCCATACTTCAATGTTTTTAAGTGGTTACTGATTTTGTACATTGTTCTGAACATATATAGAACCATTGCAAAACATGCAAAATAGGAATGAAATACAATTTTTCATTGATTTGATACATAAAAATCTAATCTACGC
>JABASD010005155.1:2967-13173 GCA_019776165.1 Pogonognathellus flavescens | reverse complement strand
TTGATAATATAATAATGAATTCATCTCAAATGAATTCATTTAATCTAAATTTCGTTAGTTTCATCTCATATATCACGTTTCTCACAATTTAATCAAAGCCGACTGCATTAGAATTTTAACGTGTGTAAAAATAACGTTTCTGTCAACAGAAACAGCTTGAGTATAAGATTGCAAAAAATTTTCGTGCAATCAGATTGGCACCAGAAGACAGTTTTTGTAATTTGCATTGGTGAAATGCAGTTCTTTTGTCAACTGCAACTTGTTACTGCCAAAACTTGTACATAACTATTCGAATCAAGCGACTAGGATATTTAATAATATTTTGCACATTTACAAAACACTATATTCGATATCGCACTAAAATACTAAAACATCATAATATACAGATAATATAGATTCATTTTTATTATTTAATAATACAGCTAGGTGAGGTACTTTTCTGTCAAAGTCAAGAGTGATAAAAATTTTATTATATGTGTGCAATTACCTCAAATGCCTTTTGTGTGTACATTTATTATGTATAGACAGTTGGAAGTACAAAGGCAAGTTTATTGATTATAAAAGTAAGTAACGTCTTCGTTTTCCATCAGCAAGTCTGATGAGTAGAAAAAATGGTGAAGTGAATGGTCACTTGAAGTGTAATTAGTGTGTCTGGGTCAGCATGCATTCCAATTCATGCGAAAGGTGAATAATAATTTGAGCAAATATTATGCATAATATTTTAGTACATACAACATTCAACACTCTTTACGTTTTCCTTATATTTTGTATATTAAAAATAAGACAGCGTATTTACAAGGGCGTATTTACGAATCGTCTCACCGCAGGCTTCAGCTACCTTCCCATGCACCCAGATCCCGGTAAAAGGGAATCTGGAAAAATTGTGTGAGATTTTTTTACGCAGACGTCTCTAGCTCCCCCATTACAAACTTCTAGATACGCCCTTGCGTATTATTTACACGTTGTTGTTTACGGTTCTTTTGTTTATTTTTATTTCAGGATAATAATATTCTTTAGCCTATCCCATTTAAGGTTCTAATTAATTTGAGTAGTAATTAAAGGAGACAACCTGTATAATTTACGTATTATTATTTATTAAAATAACATAGTGCATTTTTTGCGTTGAGTGGGCAAGATAGGTTGCAATATGGAATTCGACTACATCATGATCAATTTAGATGTGTGGATAATGTGAAATTAGAAACACCTGACATAGATATTGTACTAATGCAAAACATAAATGCAAGTGCAGTAAAATAAGTAAATATTACAGTAAAACTTACACTATGCCACTTTCATATAAACATAACAAAAACCCCTGTTGCCTTCATTAGTCATTTATTTTTCACTTTCATGCAGACAATTTACAAGAACTTGCACGCAAATGCAAAACTGAATGTGTAAAGATTTTGTGGGACTCCTAATACTTTTCTGTATAGGAACTGACAACTGACTTGGTAGGTACCTAAATAATGAAGACTATCACTACCAATACTTTTGTTCATCTGGTTCAATGTTATCAACTTGGCTTAAGGAAACCTTTTATGAGATTATGAGACGTTCAAAAGGGTCTTACTTATTACTGGCAAAAAAACAGCAAATAATTATAAATAATTTAGTGCTTTATACTTCGTGGCTTATTTTACCATTAAACAGAGTAATTTAAAAAAATTAATTTGTCTTAATTATTTGTATTTACGCTTCCATTTTTAAGTAATGGAATGTGCCATTAAACAAAAGACCAGAAAGTGTAGTAGACGAGTAGTAATGATATTTTTCAATGTCAATTAAACAAATATGTTTAAACTGATTTGTATTTTGCATAAGTTCAATTTAAGTATACAGTATGTATGCCTTACATCATTTGAATCACCATCTATTTTTACTCAATCAGGGTACGCGTACGTAGTGAGCCTGCAAAGCAATTCACATTGATTTCGCAACCGCTTCTCTAAAAATTGCACTTTGGAATGCCAGAAATGCATTTTGTGGTGTTTCAAAAGGCAATTTTTATAGAAACGGTTATAATACGAAATCCCTATACATACATATGTTAGTTGGAATTGGTTGTAGGAAGATTTATTTCGATTTAAACGAGTATTTAAGCACAGATTGGCGTATCTAGGATTGGAATAAAATATCCGAAAGCACAAGACGTTTTTTGGGTGAGGTGCTCACTTGTAACCACGCCGAATTACATGACCAAAATTAGACCATCTACATATATGTATGTGTACATAAAAATTACCGTTGAACTCCCCTCTTCCAATTGATATTAATTGTTAATTCTAATTAGTTTATATGAAATACTTCGTTCCAAAAAGTTATTGCAACATCCTGTATATATCTCTGGAACTTAATACCACTCCCAATACATGACATATTATACTGAATCTTACTAAAAATTGTTTTTTATTATAGTCATATTTTACCCCTGACGCTAATACTGAGACTGAGACAGTTTTACATAAATCCTAACATGTTTGTCAGAATTAATATGTAGTACCTACAAAATGTATTATGGTAACTTCTTCGATATCGAAAATATACTACCTCTAAAGGTTATATATTTAGGCAATTGATTATGGCAGCAATTTTAGTGATTGATTAAGATTAAGTGCCCGTAAAAATGCAAATCATGTTTATCATTGATTTCAAAATATTTAATATTACACAAAAGAAATCCATTTGAACAGCACATTCAGCAAATTTCGGTAAAATAATGATTACTGCATGTATTCTGAATTATATACTCCCAATTCAAAGTTATTATTTACCATTGTTCTCATTTATTAGCAGTTAGTTAGTTTGTTAGTGGAATAGAATTATGAAATTAATTCCTTCTTTTGGAGCCACGTGGAGGAGCGGGAGCGTTAGCACGCTGAGCTGGAGCTGATGCAGCTGCTGGAGCTGGAGCTTTTGGCAAATGATCACCTTCGGGTTGGAATCCATTTTCATCGGCAATGTATCTTACGGTGATAATTTGTCCATCAGGGGCAGTGTAAGAGAAGGATCCTTTGATGACTTGAATTGGAGTTGCTGGGTCTGGACCTTCCTTTGCGTATCCACTTTGCTCGATTTTCGTTCCATCAGATAATTCAGAAAGCCACGAAAATGTTCCATCTTCCTTATTGTCAGATTCACTACGAAGGACGCTCACATCGCCTCCTTGCTTTTGTGCTGCCACAGCAGTCATCAAAACAACAGCAACAAAAACCTAAAAAATTAAAATAAAATTGAAATAATATTTCTGAAAAATTCAGCCAAAAAAAAATACAAAATTATATATTTTTTGTAAAGAAAATAATTCAATCTTACGTATTTAAGCATCATGATTTCTGTGGGCTGTGGGAATCTCTTTTGCCTTTTGCAATTGTCAACTGATCTGTTTCCGAAGATGTGCAAACAACTTGTGATGATTGAAAAATTCTTCCAGCTCCTTTTGTACCAAAATTTTGCACACGCTCTAAGCAGATGACTACTGATGATAAAAAATATTTCTTTATTCATTCACAACTTTTTATTCATGATAAATGATTAAAATGCAAATGCTTCAACTTCATTCCGACTTGTTAATGCTAAATTGTTGTAGTACATATAAATAGTACATACGACCTGAATGTCAAAACCTTAAAAGTAGCTATTTGTCATTTTTGTACGGATTTTATAATATGCAATTGTTTAAACAATGTCTTTAATGTTATATAATATTATGTATAAAAGAAGAAAAACTTGTTCTCCCATAATCTTGTTCTCCCATAATACCTAAGACCATAAGGACAGCGGAAAGTTGACATTAACTATGTAGTAAATGTATTGGAAGCATTGTGATGCTGTTTTAATCACCTTGTATCAGTTTAGTGACACTCTTAGATTCACATGTTAAAATAATTAGTTACTTTCATCGTACTTAAATATTTTGTCTATGTATCTCTATTTAAATAACGTAAACGTTATGGTGTCTCTTACATTTCTTTGTAAGTGGGATTTGACAGACAAGGTAACTAGGTGCACAGTTTATTGATTAGCGTTTGTTGTAAATATCACCACAGAATTAATTAGTGTAAAAATGCAGATAAATGTTTAGGATAATTCTGTTGGACGAATATTGTGGAATATTAAAGTTGTAAAATTTTTACCTTTAAATGTAGTTTGGGAATGACGACCCCACAAAATGATTTATTGACATTCGGATTACTTGACATGAGAATGCACATGATGCACTTACACTTCTGAAATGCAGGTGTTTTGTCACCTTTGAATTTGAAAGCATGTATTTAGTATTTGCCAAACTATAATTTTTTCTATTATCTGACGAATAAGTAAAATACCAAACTCCAAACAATTAAAGGTTACAAATTACAATTACAATAAGAACGCTTTATTTCATATATTATGCTATGAGTACATATCTAATATATATGAAAACGATCCAAAAGTGCATCAAATCATTTATAAAATTGTATATATTATTACAAATTTCAAGAACGATGACATTTTTGCAAATTACAAGCCCCTGTTATGAATTAATTTTTATAACGGGACTTCATCAATCATGTTACTAACTGGTATTAATTTAATTAAAGTGACTTGAGCTACTTTAGTTTATATAATGGCAAACATTATTTCATGATTCATAGTAAGACTAATATTGACTAATGACAAACTAAAAACGCCAAAAGCCTACACTGCTTGCTCTCAATATACCTGCGTTAACTCACTTGTCAGACTTTGACAATAATAAACAAAGAATTCCACACGAAATGAGCATTCAATTGCTTATTTCACCAGAAGAACTTTACAGTTTGTGAATATTGAAAGAGGAGTATTAACAAAATTCGAGGTGTTTAGATTTGGTATTAATTGCAATAGCATAAGGCGACTTTTATTGAATTTTAGCCAAGAGATAAGATATGAGATCAATTGCCTAACATCCTGCGATAAAGAACTAGTAGCTGTCAACGTACTAATCTCTTGCTCCCATTTATATGCTCACTATAATATACTTCTTATTGTTAGGTGTCCTTAACAGAAAATACCATTATATTTTCCTCACTTTTAGGAAAAGTCACTTTGACAATTCGCAGGACATAACATTCGCAAACGGTAATAGTAGTAACCGATGTCGAAATTATCAATTTGTGAAAAATCACAAACATTACTATTTGATTCAGTTTTTTTGTTCATTTTCACCCGGCACCTCTTTAAATATTTAATATTTGATGACGCCTTTTCAATACCAAATAATTTGTGTATTTCTAGTCTTTAAAAGTTTAGACATGAAAAATTAAAATAGTTTATTAAACTCTGTAAAATAATGTTTTGAAATATTTCGTCAATTCGGGGTTCAAAAAACTTGAATAACATTTTACAAAATGGCCATCACATGTACGAATGGCCAGTTGCATGTACCTTATGATTACCTGGACAATAGCTTGGTGTCATTATTATTTGAGTTTTTTCGATAGCTATAGCTTCGAACATCATAGTAGTGACAGTCTGAAGAGTAGCCATAATATTTGTTGTTTAGCTTTAACTGCGTTATTATTTAAATGGTATATGAATATGCTTTATCAATAGGACACGAAAAACGTACCTAAAAAGGAAATTATATTAAATTATTCGGGTATTCCACACTTTTCTTCTTTTCATTAAACAGCAAACCGGTAGTTAACATACAATGGAAAAACTTTTATTACAATTAATTCCTCCTTCAACGTTGTTTATTTTCAATTATTTTCTTGTGTAAGAAACGAAACAATTGAATAATAACTGTCGATAATTATAAGCTGTCATACTTACTTGCAAGCATCAAATTAAAAGTAGTGGCTGAGTAGCTGATACATGAATCGAATTTAAGGGGTGGTGCATACTTTTTCAGCAAACGATTCAGGGTCGCAGGTCAATCCGGAGAAAAACTCTTTTCATATTAAAGAACAAGACGCTTTTTTCTATCGGCCTTGAAAGAGATAAATTAAAAATGTCAAATTTTAATATTAGTTAGATTAGACAATTCAAATTTAGTTGAGTGGAAGAATACATGACTGGAGATAAATTTTTAAGTCATTCATATTTAAATAGAAAAAATCGCAAAGGTAGCCTCAAGGCCGCTACAGAACTTTTATCTATTATTTGGGACTGTATATAATTTTCGAAACAGTTCCGAAATATGCGGATTAATTTAGAATTTGATTCCCTATATATTATATTCATTTTTTTAATTTATAGAAGTCAATGAATTCAGAAAATGCCATCGAGTAAATGAAAAGCGCAAACGTCTTCATATGTAGGACGCGAAATTTCACACAACTATACATTGACTTCAAACTTTGTTTGAAAATCAAATTTCTTCGCAGGATTTACTTGACAGGGATGTACCACCCCTTAAGCATTTAGAAAAATTGATTAACTTAAATTCTATGTATAGATATGGAAAGTTTTAAAGAAGTATGCAAACAAAATTAACACCTGTCTTAATACGAAGTAAATATGGCAGCTGCAAAAACATAGGCAATGCAATGCATAACTGCAAATTCACTCGCTGGACTTTTACCATTTACACACAATCAGTTCAATGCACATTGTGTAAATGAAATTGTAATGTAACAAAAAAGGTCATGATTTTGACTCTTTTTGTCACTCTTTTTCTAGTAGTCAATCTGTCTTTCTGTGTAGCAACAAAATCAAATTTTAGTTCTGCACTAGATTTTATTTTGATAGAGAATTTTCCTTCAATAATTAAATCATTTTCCGATTGTCATATTTCTATAATATTTGATAAGCATCTTCCTGTAATAGAAACAAACGTAGCAATTCTTTCTGTGAACGTTACAAGTATTAGGTCCTTCCCAATTTGGAGAAAATGGGTTCTTCAATTTGTACGAATTCGCGTATTCTTTATAGAAAATAGTTATTATGCTTTACACAACCAGTGCAATTTACCTAAAAAAGCCAAACCAAGCTGCAATGAGTACATGGGATTTGTAATTAATTTATCGCCTCGATCTTTTCGATATAAGATTTACACATCTTCAATTGAACTCCCATTTGATATTATTGGAACATTTTATTATGCAAAATACAAAATTCGGACTGCTTTTATATTTTGTGATACATCATCTTGTGTTACCACATGTCCAAAACAAGACAATTGTGCTAACTGTAAAGGAGCATCTGTCTTTTTTAACACGTCTTTTGAAAATCTGTCTACACAAATTATTTCGACACTTCGGGACAAATTTCTTCGGATTCGTGCAACAATATTTAACGACGCAAAGTACTGCGAAGAAAATATTAACGGCAATGTAATTTTTGTACAAAACAAATTGCTCGAAAATGGTTCTGAGCCTTTTCACCTACAAATTTCTCCTTTTAATTCGAAAATTGTAAACTCATTAGGATTGGTTAATATAATTAAAGGTTTACTCTTTGAAGGATTTCCTATTATCAAAACCTCGGACGAGAAATCCCGTTCCGTAGCAGTGAACGTACTACTCCAGAGATTCGGTTTGTTAATAACCTTTTCAGCAGGGTCAGGGGCAGACGCTTACCATATCGGAAAGGACAGTTGGAATTTCATTTCCTGTTCTGAAATAGAGAAACAATTATCATGGAATATGTTTGTGAGACCATATGACAGATTTTGTTGGATTCTTATTTTACTTACTTGGATAAGTTTAGCCGCAATTTCTACTTTTGGGTGAGTGTAATTTTTCATTTCATTTTCGCGTGAAAAGTTTCATAAAATATTAATTTCAGGTTGCAGTTTTTGAAATACATAATTTGAAATACTAAAACCTAAACTGAAATAAATAAAACTAAAAATAATGAAATGTCAACTCTATTTACTCATGAAATTTTCATTCTTTGCAAAAAATCTGGGACATTATTATTTTTAGCGACTATTTTTAACTTAATTACTTAGCTAATGTTTTGCAGTTATTAATACAATGAGTGAAATTAATACAATATTGTTGTATTGCCTTAGATTGTCTTTCACATGCTCCCATTTTCATAATATATTTACTTTTCACGTTTTCAAATACTTTGGGGCTATGCTGGAGCAGCAGGTTGCGATTCCTCACATCAAAAAGCGAAAACTACTACCTCTATTTACTTTCGGAATATGGACATTATTTTGTGTGATAATGTGCAATGCTTACAAAGGAATAATTGTCAGTGATTTGACATCTCCTTCAGAAAAATACAGTAAATATAACAATTTCCTGGATTTGAATAATTTTGTTTTGGTCGGGAGAACGCAGTCACTAATAAATGAAATATTCAGTCTCTCTGCCACAATATTTAAAACAACTCACCAAAAATTATATGGTCGAGACCTGTTAAACCTTGTTGAATTGTGCGATGACCCAGAACTTCAGAATTTGACTGATTCATGCGGCAGTGTCACCGGAAATGAATGTGGCATGCTAGACAATTTTACTAGAGATTATGTTAAAGAAGCTGGAAGTACAGAATACAAACGTCATTTTAAACAATTCGGAATTTCAAAAAATGATATTACAGAATGGCATTATTATTTCATGGATAAAAGCCATGTTACAAATATTTCAACTGTGAATAGAAATAGTGCGTTTTTTCAATTGCCAGAAAAGATTTTAATAGCATCTCCTCATTACAGATGTGAACAAAAGGATGCACACAGTTTTTACAAACGGGTATTAGATTTCATGAACAATTGTGAAAACAGAGTGTTTGTTGATTACAATAGTGAATTGAAAAGTTATGGAGCAAAAATTTTCTCCCATAATAAATACATTCAAGGGAGGGACGAACTTTTCAAAGACCAAAAGATTATTTTATTGCCGGACCTACGTCGCATGGTGCACGCTCCAGTTGTCCATTCAAGAATGCACATTCTCATGAGTTCGGGAATCTACTGGCTGTACGAAAAATGGACAAATATTTTCAAGCAAATGGAATTCGAAAAAGGAATCAAGAGAAATAGTGGCAGCACGGTTAATGCAAATTTAAAGTCTAATGTTAAAGAGTCGAACATCATCGTAGTATTTTATATTTACATTTTCTGTATGATGGGAAATATTTTAGTGTTTTCTATGGAACTGTTATACCAATATTTTTATTCTCTGAATAATCGGGTAATACAATTAGAGTAAAGTAATTAGAAATGTGGACACTGACTTTTTGCAGATTTGTAATGTTTTACCAGATATATTTATTTATGCTTACTTAAGAACAGTATTTGTATATGTAAATAGTAGTACTAAACAATGTAATAGATAGATAAGTAATAGTTAATAATAATTATGTGTGGTTTTAGAGAGGAAGTGACTTCCTTTGTGCATGATTACTATATTAAGTATTGTTGTGTTAACAGTTGTGTGCATTAATAAAATGACAAATTACAAATTTGTATAAATGAAATTATTTGAGTCTGGTGAAACAAATTGGTGCATTTGTTCCCTCAAGAGAAGTTTCAATTGAGAAAAAGGTGGTCGCTCCTTCGGATTTAAATCCCAGCAACTGAACATAATATTATAACTAAAAGACAGGGACATATTATGATTGTATTACGCAACCAAATATTTTAATACATTTCTGTTATTAATAAATATTATGCAATACATTTCCCCATTTGCGTAATCAGGCCTTTGCATCCGGTGTCCATCAACGAGAAGTTTCCACGACGTAAAATCCCAATCCAAGCCAGGGTACGGAGTGTTACCTAAGGAAAAAATCTCCCACAAGGTAACGCCAAAACTCCAAATGTCTGACTCAACTGAGAAGTGCAGATCCCTCAGAGACTCTATAGCCATCCATTTTACAGGGAGTGGAGTCTATAATGTATAAAATATATAATAAAGTGTCATTAATTGAAACCACTTGTTAAATCAATGCCATTGATTTTAAGTTTAAGTGCTAAAAATAAAATTAAACTTTTGTGGTTTTGATGTAAAGAGAACTTTCGTAAAGTTGTTTGGCTAATCCGAAATCACATATTTTTGCTGATAGATTGTCTGTCAGCAAAATATTTCTCGCGGCCAAATCTCCATGAATAACCTAAATAAAATAAAAACAGTAAGACACAAACACATTCAAAATAAGGAAGAATTGAGTCTTCAACGCTACTTTGAAGATTTCATCAACTGAACGCATCTTGCACTATCCCAAATGATTATGCTACACATGCCCGTAGCCAGGACGTCGGTTTGGGGGGGGGGGGGG
>JABASD010005154.1:0-13175 GCA_019776165.1 Pogonognathellus flavescens | reverse complement strand
AAAATTTCATTGAAATCCGTGAGACACATAAGTAGAGGTTTACTTGTTAGCTTACTTTCTGAAGGTTTGTGCATGAAGGCGTAAGGAAATTTCATGGGCTGGCCTTCGCAATAAATCAGTTCAAGGAGAGTGACACTGATAATTGTCACTACAAAAAGGATCTAGCAACAAATGAGTTAAGACAATGAACTTCTTCATCCAAATTTCAATCACGAATTCAATGCACAAATACAAATGATAATATCATTTTGTATTCAGACTTATTTGATACTTACTAAGTCTGCTGCAGCTAAACATACGACTAAGCATGTTAAATTTGATTTGCAGCTAGGTTTGTCATCTGGAGTATGTGAAAGGACTTCATTACCCTCATTCTCCTGTTCTAGTCTGTTATTTTTCATTTTGCAAAATAACTTCAATAGTAATACTTACTATAGACACTGTAGAATACGAGAAACAACTTGACAGAATATTTGTAAATCAAAAATTCGTTTATTAAGGACACAAAACGAAAATTGAAATATTGAACAATTATAGATTTGTATATGAACGAACTGTGATCGTATGGAAATGACAAATTAAATGAGGATGAGAATTTTGTCTTTGTGCACACTATAACCGTAAATGTAAAAATGAAATGTAAAACCTACGTATATTCAGCGCTGTGAATTTTGCAGGACTTCATTTGATTTTCATGTTACTAATACAAATAATGTAAAAACTCTGTGTATGTGTATGCAAAATCTGCAATTGTCTTTCGGCAATGGGTAGAATGGAACTAAAGACGTCATAGATCCAGAGAGGAATCTGAAAAACTCACCTGGACTTTTTTACAGAAATTATAATTTAAAATAAAATAAAGTTTCGTGTATCCTCATTATTCTAATTGCGCTGTAAAAAACTCACTCAGCACAAAGGATTTGTAGGAAGTAATTTTCTCAGTCCGAGCATTTCAGTGGGTTTCATTTTAACCACACTCTTATAAGTATACGAAAAATTTATGCTTATAGCATACCTATGCATTATTAAAATTGGTTTGCTTCTACAAGAATATGTTTCTGTTGTGGCTAGCAAACTTGCCTTTGAAAACCAAGGCCTTGTACTTGAAAGTAAAGTATTCCCAATGATAATGCACTCTAATTTTCTTCATAAATTCCTTTTTTGTGCCCTAATGTGTTGTTAACTTTGGAAAATAACATAATTATTATGCAACAATCAATGAAAGTTAGAAATTTAAAAACAAGCATGTCATTTTGTATAGCAAAGCAGTTTTATTATTTGTACTTATTTTGTTTTGTTTTGACGTTGAAATCGCTACATTGTATTATACTAGTGAGTAAGTAAGTAAATTCCAATCCAAACTACCATCAAAACTGAATTACGCACCTACAGCACACAAACAAAACCATTATAATTGTTAATCTGGAGATCTTTAACAATTACGTAGAATATTAGGTGTGGCACTTTTTTAATCGTTGGTGCAGGTGTGTAGAACTCAAAACATTTTTTTCAAACGTTGAATTTAGGAGGAATCTTCACTGCTATAGTATGTAAGTAGCAAGGAGGCATTTTAAATATTTTTAATGTTAGAAAAATATTTTTTTAAAGAAATCCTTTTGGTAATTATAAATAAATCATAACCCAATACATACATATAAACCATTGCCGCATAGTTGACCTTAGAATAGAGCTAGAGAGTAATAATTAATTGGAATGACTCAACTCACAATCAGTGCCTATATACATCTGCATATAAATATGCAAGACAACAGAAATCTAGTACAAAATACACAAGAAATAAATACACTTCATAATAGCAGAGTTTTTATTTTCCTCAAGGTCTCTGTAGTCTGTTCGGTACTCTGTGGTCACTGCAGCTCCCAATGAATGCATCCACTATCAACAAACCTTTCTTAAGTCATATAGTCATGATATTTCGTATACTCACACGAACAATTTATATTGTTATCTTCGTGGACTCATCTTAAAATGAACTGCACGTAAATATAAGTTACCCATAGCTCTCAATTTATGTTAATGTTATTATTCTTCATTATCTTCATTTATGTTGTCCTTTTTTCATCAGACATTTTCATACCATTTACTAGGTATAGATTATTAATAGTCTTACTCTTACTTATAATGTACATTCATATATAGTTATAGCTGTGTAGCACAGCGTGATCAAAGTGATCATTTTTAAATAAAACTATATATGCACTGCATACGGAGCGGGTTGGTTTTTATATCTATAAAAATATATCTCTGTGTTTTCATTCAACTATTATTATTAGTATACATTTTGTATTCCCCTCACTGTCAATCATATCTGTTAATCCCATAAAATAATTTACATTTTTACATTCCAAAAATCTTATTTTACAGGGTACATTCGGCACACGTACTAAATCATACAAGCTAATAATACTAAAGGTATACATTTACATGTAGCAAATACGTACAAAGTCTATTTATAGGCCTTGATGTACAAACGTTGTCAATTAATTCGGTATTTTCCCATTCGTGTCGTAGTTATGTACATGCAGGATGTTTCATACTCTCAGACGGATGAGATATTTATCTTCAACGCACATTTCTTTCATAAAGACGTACACGACGAGAATGGACACTGCACGAAATGCATTTAAAGGTAAAATGGCTAAATCTGTACAAGTGTACTGCATTTGTGCCACATCACTGGCCGTTATGATAAATGCAAGAACAAGGAGTCCCAGTCTCCAATTCATCCATTTTCGGCAAGTAGGTAAACTTCTCTGTAATCAGAAGTAATCAAATTAATTTTAGCAAAATAGTCACGAAAAAACTATTGCGAAAAAATGTACATTTATGTAAGTACTATGCAATCTCAAATATTCTTTACCTTATTGGCACCTTTAAGTAAGAGGCAACACATCCAAATTTCTATGACGAGGTACCCGACCAACAGAAGGATGAAGGTAGTAAAAACTACATATGAAAGTGCTGGAACTGCTTAAAGTACAAATAAAACCTTTTAGAAAATGTTTTAGCTTTTTCCATCTACATCATTAACTCACAAAATTAATTTCACAAAATCGCCAAAACCATTAGCTTAAACATTAACCACCTTGAGAATAATAAAGAAAATTCTTTAGAACTGAAAATTTTTAAACAAAACTATTTTCTAAAAAAGAATCTGTAATATTGCATTGAAAAATGCCTTACCACATGCACTAATTTTTTGATATGAATTAGTAAGATAATCCCAAATAGCGGATCCATTCACAATAGCACCCTCCTGAAATTCGGACCCGGTTAAGTAAATTGAGATTTTAATTGGACGACGATGGCACACAAAATGTTCGACTGTGACACTTGCTGCAATTGTAAGGAAGAACAAAACCTAACACAAACAAAACCCGAATCAATTCAGAAATTATTATAATATATAATTCCATTCCAACAAATTATCACATTGTGAATAAAGCATTTCAATTAATTACCATCAATGACTGCAATTAATATTAATGTGGATTAAAATAATTGTAATGATAAATCTGATAGTACTAAATACAAAAGCACTGTAGCAGATCTGGTAGAAAAAACTGAATGAGATATGCTATCAATCGGATCACACATGAACATCACATGTAAATAAAAATTTCTGTTTGTGATACAATCAATAAAGGATTTCACTTACTGTATCTGCGACGGCGATCAATTTGACTCCTTTCTGAAGTGAGCACTGTAGCCAAGCTCTGCAGCACATTTTTCACTTGACAACTGCACTATGCACTAGCTTAGAATATGCCACTAATGTTTGCAAAGACAATTTCACCCATTCACGTATGAATGGAAATGTCTTCTACAAATACACCAAGAGCTGTCATTTCCAACTCGTGCGGATGAAATAAAACACAAAACACAACTAAACACATCAGGAATTATTAATATGGTTTTACAATTACCTACTACAAACTACCTACTATGCCATGTATTTTTGTTTATGTATTTCCTAGTCCTACATTTCATACACACATATCTCTTCAAAGTTCTCATCCTTCTAAGTTGTGCAGTATTATATTAGAATAGGTACCTATACACACACGTACAAATACGTGCAGTACCCACCACAGTTTACACAGACGTTAACTTCATGTCTTACCTGCATTTGTCTTGCAAAACTCATTTACAGGAAAAGCTCAGGGCAATAATAAAACATTTCGCAGTGACTACAATAAAAATGTCGAGAGAATAAGAGAAACTCCTATCTATCTCGTAGAATACTTACCACTACTTAGCAAGTGTAGCAAGAGAATCATATCAGTCAGACACACACATCACACTAACAGCAGCAGACAGCTCGTCTCTTTTTACTTACCTATATAGAATAATATATTTATATGTAAAATTATCGTGCACACGCTCAGCTGCCAATAATACTGGGAGTAGTAAATACAGACACAACTCAAGGTGTGCTTCTAAGTGCAGACAAGTCAAGAAGTGTATTAGAGCTAAGCGAGATAAAAGTAAAGCACTTCAACAAAATTATAGCTTTACTTTTTATTAAATATCTTAAAAAGATGAGCAACAACCGGATTTGCATAGAAATTAGCATTCATTCACTTTTGCATGCAACACGTACGTATCTACGCTATAAACATAAACAGATATACAATGATATGTCCTATACTTACTGTGTGTAAAAGATTACTATATATAACATTACATTATAACCTACTCACATAAAATCGCAATAATTTTTGTCACTGTCAGATAATTAATACTACTTACATAGAATATATCTGTTTGTAAAGTTTGTATATATATTATATATGTATATTCAGGCCCGTATCTAGGATTGCAATATGGGCAGCCACTTCAAACAAAAATGTGACAAAATATCTGTAGGCCATATATAAAAATCGATTTCTGTGAATCCATTCTCCTGTACAAATCGGTACAAGCAAAAATTCTGAGAAAAATTTATTCTAAACTAAATCAACCAAAAATACACTAAATTATCGTTGGAGCAAAAATTTGTGAGTTATTTTGAGAGCCTGATTTTTTACTTCGTATTTAAATGACTGGAGTAATTGTATGTCTTTTATTTTGCTGAAAATTCCAAAAATATCTGGTTAAGTTAAGTTTGAAAAAAATTGAGAAGAGGGGGTGCTTGGGCACTTTATGATCCCCACAAAATACGGCATTGTGTATGTATTAATCTTATAAGTTATATACATGTACTTGATAGTGGTTGTGTTTGAATGTGTACGTGTTGTATGCGACGTTGTCTCACACACGAGCAATAACAATAGTAAAGGCGCAACGGAAGCACTCATTGAGTTGTAATCAATTACAATACGACTCACACTATTCTCATCCTATCTCACGTGTATTAGTCGTCTGGTCGTGAAATTCGTGCTAGTTATACACATACTCGATTTTAAACGCTTAATATTTATTTACTCTGGGTTTGTATGTTGTATTTGCATTTAGTTGCGTGATGCATGTATGGAGGATAGAAATTAATGAACCCTTTTTGTCTTAGGGCATGTATTTTTATAGATATTTTAGTGTTACATGATATCTGAAAGTATGAGTTTACAGTTTACCTGTCAATACAAAGAATTATTATTAGCAGCAGTCAATGCACTCTTTCCTATGTCTGCTTTATGTTGTATACAGCTTCTGTTCTGTCTTGAATGTTTAATGATAAGAAAAATACCATAGACATCTAAATAACTAAAGCTTTCAATTAATTAAATCTAAAAGATAAGTCTACGAATGTATACAGGGACATGTAAAATTCTCATGTAGCGGTGCATGTGGTGTCAATAACATCGTCTTCTTCAGTCATGCTGAGCAACATGAATATTTGCGTGTAAAAAATGAAAGATGAAGCTCCAACTTCAAAGAATGCAAAGGAAAAATATTTTTGTAGTACATAGTTATAATGATAATGATATTATTATTATTATAATAATTATTATACTGTATGAACCTACTTAACCATTAATATTAATTTACTATGTATACTTCATTTCATTAATGAGGTAACGTGAAAACCTCAGATTATTGCAGGTTTTGGCAAGTATCTGTATAGTATAGCAATAATAATATAAGTAAGTGTAAGAAAACAAGTAGAAGATGAGTTGTTACAAGTTGTCGGGTTTTGAGGATGAAAAATATCATGTTATCATGTAGTAAAACAATGGAACTTCTCATCCAACTGATTCTAAACTATAAATACGTATCTAAATTACTAAGCTGATAAATGCGTGGTGATAAGTACATTATAATTTACAAATGCAATAACAAAAATTTCCTACCTACCTTTGCGTTTTGGTAATTATACACGTGTAAAAAGGGATACAATATTGTATATGATGCCTATGTGCCTATGTAAGTAGTAGTAATGAATGAAAACGAATGTAATTAGAACCCTGCATGTTAATATGCACCATTGATTTATTGCCGAACGAAGTGTAATGAAACTATAAATGAGGAGTGTAATAAAGTGCAATTTATAAATAATTTGTAGAGTTAGCCGAGAAGAATCGTTTGGCAGAGCCATTAAAGACTCGTGGCTGGCAATAGTAAAAACGAATTTTTTCCCACGCTCAACTAACATGTTTCTGTTCGGTATTTTATCATTAGCACATACACATTATTTGTAACATACTTGTGAGTTACTTTAATAGAGTATTGCTACACGACTATATCTACTTTGTATGAATGTACATACAGAAGTGTACATGCAAGAAATAGGAAGCTAATCTTATCGCTTTCATATAAATAATCACTCATCTGCTTTAACTGCCAAGGAACTATTCGTGCATTTCAGTGCAGAAATATACGAGCTGAATAATTACGATGCTCGTTTTAAATTATTTCATAATTAATGTCTTTCCGTGTTTTTCTACATCGTAGTAAACTATGGGGGCTGCAGATAAAAGTCCCCGTGAGTACGTAAAATTAATAGATACTTTAGGTACTCAGTTAATGTACTCCATTAATTTTGTTCTCAACCGTAGTAGTCTGATGAAATGCTAGGAAACATTTATAGAATGCAATCTGTTGCACTATTTTCTGTTAAGAACTATTTCCACTAACCACATAAGGTGCTTAAGATGTATCTTTTACTGCCTATACTAATTAATAATCGCTTTTGTAATTAAAATTAAATGGAAAAGTACGCACATTTTCTTTTGTTTATAAACCTAATTAATTTGTAATTTGACAGACTATTGATTTGAATAATTCAATATATAATATATTAATAATTTATTAATAATATTTCAAATTATAGCCATAGAATTTAATAGGACAAAATTCCAAAATCAGATTTATTAATGTGACAGTATCACCGTATAGGACTTACGATTTGTGCATTATTATTATTATTATCTATCACTGCATGCTCTTCTCCCATCCTTACAAATTGTTAAATTATTTGTCAATTGATCCAATCTTTTATCAATATTTTTACAAGTCTAATAATAAAACATGCAGCACAAATTGATCTATCTATTTTTTTAAATAAAGACAAATAAATAAAGCTAAAATAATTTAAAAGTGGGGCTAAAATCGTTTACATGAAATTCATTTTTATTTAATTAGTATGTCTTGTATGTATGTATGTATGGCCTAGCATCAAGAGCGTATCTAGTATTCCCAAATGGGAGAGGCTCTGAAGCAATAAATGCGTGAATTTGAGACCTGACCGAAAAATTTTACTTAATACCTTTTTCCGGGGGGATCAAGTCCGGTGAGCCCATACTTAGATACGCCCCTACCATTTTATTCGATAAACTTTACAGAATTTTTGTTTGTTATGTTTAATTAATTAGTTATAGGTATTAATTTTTTAGTTTCAATTAGTCGATGCTTCCTCAAACGATAATTTCAGGTCTAATAAAATAAACTGTTCACAAACAGCGTAAATCTAATAAAAATGATAAATCGGAAGAGATTTAATTTGTGTGTTGATTTCCATTACTTTATCCATTATCGCATAATATATTACAATTATTGTTAATCTGAATTCACAATTGACGCAAAACTCGCAGAAATATTCCGGAAGCATGCTAAAATATCTGCACATCGTTTTGCAGATAAGAATATTAAAAATAGCTTATTAATTAAAAATATATGCATGAAATTGAAAATTACAGAACGGACACACAAGATTTGTATGAATTTCAATCCACCATGCATGCACCTAATCACTTCGATCCTCATATGTTGCATTCTTCACTAAAAACCACAATGTATCATTCTAAGTATAATTGCTTGCTTGCTTGCTATTACAAAAGTCTTCTGTGGGTAAGAATAGCATAATATTGGCATAATACAAGGAATTAGAAGCATTTGAATTGCATGAATTATTTTCAATAATTAAACACGGAAATGGAATTAAAGCGTTGATGAAATAAGTTTTATTTCTGCAAGATTCAGGAGGGTAAGGAGTAAATACTATTGACTTTATAAATGCCTTACAATTTCTCTTTGAACTTTTAAGAACATTGACATAATGCACATTCAGACTTATACAAGAATTATTGGCATATAAATAAATTATAATCCTATGCCTATGGCTATAACCTGTTCACAATAACTTTCCTGTCTTCACAAAGTGCGTTAACAAATGTTCTTCTCCACACTATAATAATGGTGTGATAATAGTATACGTGGATAGGTTCATAATATTATTGTTATTATTATTAATGTCTTTCATATAACGACCTGTTTTGTTGCACATTTACTACATATAAAAACGTAATAATTACCCTGTAATGCTTAGTTTAAAGAATAATATTATTATCATGCAACGGTTACAAGTAAGTATAAATAGTCTGAACTTTTAAATTAATTATTACGGTTGAGTCATAACATTATGCGATATTTATAACAATTATACAACAAAAAATGATGTCGGAACACTAACTTTTCTCTCTGCTGTTCCAACATTAAGAAATAAAGTTTTTCTAATTTCTAGTTTATATTGATACACAACAAAAAGGGAAAATATTCTGAACAAATGTAAAGGGATGTAACACAGGTCATTAAAATTAAGTCGATGTTCGGAGAAATCTTTTGAAGCAGTCAATGCCAAAGTAAATATTAAGAGGATGAGACGCCAACAGAACCATTTGGAACAGCGTTCCAAATTTCCCTGAAAGATTTAATAGGTGAATTTTATAACAACTTGTTAAAATAAAAGGTAAAAATATTTTTCTGCTTTCATATCGCTTTGATTTGATTTCTTGAATGGAATAATAATTTAATTTAATTTACCTCCTTTGCAGCTCTCATTAAAGTGCAAAACAGCCAAACTTCCAAAAGTATGTATGACACTAATAGACCCCAAGCAAGAGTGAAAATTATCAAGTCTTCCGTGGACGCTAAATGGAGAAAAGAAAAATACAATTATATTCAGTATTCATACATCATTAACATCATTCTTTATTCATGCGACTACACATGAGTAAAGAGATATTTAAAAGTTAAATTCAACCAAAAACAGTCAGTCAAGTGCAATGAAGGATTTATTACCTTCTTTCGAAAATATTCCACGTCTTAAAGTGAGTAACTCCATTTCGTCCATGGAATTAACATCATTTTCTATAAAAACCACAGCATTTTATTCTGCAATTAGTTACTTATAACTCACGATTAAATTGATACACCTGATTCTTATTTATTTAAAATTTCTTAATTGCTATAAATATATTATGCTATAGAACACAATTTCACAGATAAAGGCACGATGAAATTGACTAACAAAATAAGTAAACAGGAAAAGAAATTAATGGTCCTTTATGTGAAATTGCAACATGGGTAAATTAGGTATCGTTAGCATGTAACTGTTAGTATTATATATGTAATAATTTTACTGTGTCTGGAAAAACCATTTCGTATTTTTCAACAAAATAAAATAGGGTAGACACAAGTAGAAATAATAAAGCAATCAAAAACAAATCTTACGCACAAACAAAAACAAATGCTTAAACAAACAAAAGTTCTATTGTCAAAACAATTTTTACAGGTCGCATTTTCACTGTTATGAATTTATGCATCAAATTTCTCGCACTTTTCACATCTACTCATCCACATTGAATTATTCGTACTAGAACAGTAAAAATGTCAAATATTATGTATTAAATTGTAAAACAAGGGCGCATCTAAGTGTGGGCTCACCGGACATGAGCCCCAACCCCATAATTCCTGAAAAGGATTTTATTTTGCCGCAGATTTGCAATCTGTGGCCTTTGAGACTCTCAGAACACTCAATGAGCTCCCCATTACAAATCCTAAATACGCCCTTGCCTTGCCACGAAAACCACTACAATATATTTATCACGTTGTTTTACATACTGATTCTAATTACTGCAAGCTGCTGTGTAAAGGACGTTATATTATAGAGCTTAAAACTTTTATCTATTTTTACTGTTTTATATAATTATAACCTTTATTTTATTATGCGTGTGCTTACCATTAACTTGTGTGAAATCTAAAAGAACTTCCTTCTCTGGTAGTATTATTGAATTCGAAGTATATTTGATTAAAATGATGGAAAGTAGTGTGGTGAAAAAGAGTAGAACCTGTGAAAAGCAATATTTAATGTTAAAATCAATTAATTCAAGGAACTACTTACAAAAGAGAAAATTAAAAGGAGGTATACGTAATTAAAAACGATAATTACAAGCCGGTACCACTCACAAATACAATTTCCCATACGATCCCTATAAATTACCTCATGAATTTATACAATATGTAATGCTTAAATAAGAATTATAAACTTGTAAACTTACAATGTCAGCTATAGCGATAATTTTCACTCCTTTTTTCAAAGAATATCCACAGAGCGGATTGCAACTCATATTTACGGATAATTTTATAAAACCGATTAATTTACTAAAAGAGCAATTACACTTGAAGGTAAATATTAAATATGAATAGTCACACTCTATACACGAAAATATTCTACTGATATTAAGATTGAAAATATTTTCAATGAAATTCTAGTATATTGGTAATGAAAAGTGAAGCAAGAAGAGCCGCAGAGGCAACTCTTGCATGGAGACTCCAGAGAACAAGAATAATGGTTGCCTACCAATCCAATATTCTATATAGGCAAAGTACATCATCATCATCATAGCATCACACGTTCATGTTCCCTTTCATGCAGAACACAGCACAAGAATATTTTTCTTTTTCTTCCTGCTATACAATTCACAATCAGTGAATCCCAATCCCACATTTACAATTTGCTATTGTAGACAGACAACAGTATTCCCAGTAGTACCTCTTCTGTAGTTATTCCTATCTTCTACAGCATTTAATAGAGGTGCATGTAAAATAACTAACCTGCAATGTTGGTGTATGGAAGGTCAACATGTTTGCATTTGCCAAAGCTATGTCGTAAATATAACTTTACTAGGTATAAACAAAAAATCTAGTTTTTTTCTTTTCTCACAAGAATGCTGAACGATTAACGCAAGACATATTATAAGCTAGCATCTCTCAGCAGGAATTGTCGGATGCGGGGTAAAATACTTCCAATAAATAGCAGGAAAATCCTAACACACACAAACTCCAATTCCTTATGGTTTCCATTTCATTTCATCGTTGTATTAGCAAAACAAGGAACTAAAGAGAATTGATTTATACCAATCAATACCTCTAGGTATTATTGACAACAAAAATGTTTCCTCTAGCTATACATCAATTTGAAAGAAAAAATATACCTTCCCCTTCCATACTTCCATGTAAGAGTGAGCAAAGTGTTTTTTTAAATGTAAATAGAAATACCTACGTCCGAAAATCTCACCAAGTTTCCTTTACTACACTCACACGACACGACACCCATTTATGCTGCATTAAACTTACCTACCTTGAAAAATAATGATACAAGTAACACGATCGTGCTTGACGCTTGAGACACCATGATACATCACATTGTAACATGGAATAAATATTAAATCAAGAAATAAATCTTAAATGAAGAAATAAATATTACATCAATAAGAAAATTTTGTTTCATTTGGAAATTCCAAGTACAGCCAAATAAACAAATAAGTACTAATTTAACAATTAAGACAAATATTTTCTCTGACAAAAATAAATGCAATAACGCTAATAAGACTAGACTTGTGTTCTATCATTGCTGAACCCAGTAAAAATATTAGTAAAGAACCAAGTGCATATTAATTTAAAAAAATCTTGTAAATATATTAGTCAACATGATTTCATTAACAATTAACAACTGATAAAGACAACTTTAGCTCAGTTACAAATTACTTATATGCAATATGAATTAAATTGAAGGTTACGTGTAAAAAACTATGTAATTGATTCTTCTTTGTTGTCTACGAGTAATTTTACCTGAGACAATTGCCAACACTTCATTTGTTGATGCTTGATAATAATTTCTGTTCAGTTTACTTTGAATAGAGTAATAGATCATAATTCCTCGTATAAATATTTAACGATCAATGTCACATATCCTTTGTAGATCAAGTTGCATGCATGAGCATTATACTTATACACTGATACCACATTGATCTCTACGAAGGAGTCAATGAGTGGAGGTAGTGCAGTAGGCTAAAGATTGTTATGTAGGTCACTATTATTGCAAGCTAATAAAATGTTACTTGCTCTGCTGGTGGTACGTAATTCAGATAGAATACTACGAATGACGAATATACTACAATATAAATGGATTTGACTTCCTCAGGAAACTTGGGCCAATAAGATATTGTGTGTTCTATTTAGGTTCTGTAGAATTTTATCCTTCCTGCCCCATAGTAGTATTATTCGTTGTAGCTGTTGTGGCATTGACATTGGGAGTTTCTGCAGCTCTTTAATGAGCACCAACACACAACATTTGTGTCCTTGTGACGTGACTCATTGACTCATTCGTACAAACATGCAAATTGTTTATGCATGTGTTCTGTCAGCTCTGTTTCTGTTTACTATGAGTACACTATGAGATTATGACGTATTTATCAGTCTGAGTTGTATCTGTTAACCTATACGACGCTTTTACTCTTTTATACAGTCAGTTTTACAAACTCAGCTCGCTTTATATTGATATTGATATTGATATTGATATTGATATTTATTTGCCTTTGGCCAGGAAAACGGCCCTTGCATTACAATTACATCTTTTAATTTTGCTTTTTACATCT
>JABASD010005153.1:0-13182 GCA_019776165.1 Pogonognathellus flavescens | reverse complement strand
AATATACGCTTATTTCGTCAAATTCAATTTCGTCAAATTCAATTTCGCCACCCTCAATTTCGTCACTTTCAACTACAATCGTTAAAAACACGGTACAACAGACATAAAAATGCTACAGGCAGCAGACAAACTCGGTGGTAAATGAAGAAACTTTAGTATCCGAAATTGCATCTCATAAGTAATTCCATAGCCAATACGTTCCACAATTAAGAAACTCATGGAATGAAAAAAAACGTGTCACTTCATCCATATACCAATATCAGTGACTTCTATTAGTATTTTTTGTTTCATTGTCTGTGAGTAAAAAAATAAACATACAAATTGTACTTTTCTTTTTCTGACTTGTCAAGACATCAGCAGGAAGCATTTCAACTTTTTGACAAGGCAATTTATTTGCATTTACTTGTTTTATTCTTGAGGCTAACACTTTTCATGTACATTCAAGTACTTGGTATTGGTTAGTAATTGACATAAAGGATACAACCAATGAAGCATTGAAAGCATAGAAAGCAGAAAGCATGTTCAGCGTCTATTAGGGATCAAGATTCATTTAGTCGACCAATGTAATAATAGTATGCAATTTATACTCAAAGGTACAAATAAGCATAAAATTCTGTAAGTTACTTACTATAATCATTCAATGTACTTACCTACAAGCAATATGAAAGACATTTTCTCCGTCATTATTTTTGGTGATTATGCTTGCACCTAACTTCAGTAGCTTAGAAACAGCTTTGATATGACCCTGCAAGTTATCAAACGATATTTAAGAAAATATATATAAACGATAAATAAGAAAATACAGGAGGTAATATACTAAAATGTGCTATGCTAATATATGTACGCAAGTTGATTGACATTTAGAAAGTTAACTAATTTAACTTTCTTTCAATAATGGTGATAACACCAAAACTTACCTGTTTAGCCGCGTACATTAAAGCTGTAAATCCATGTTTGTCCTTTTCCTCCAATATTGTCAGAAACTCAGTCTAGAAGGCAAAATAAAACAGCATTAGGGCAGTTGAACTTCCTCGAGATATAAAAGCTTCCAACAAGAAAAACAATATTTCCCCTCTGCGAATATTGCAAAACTTCTTGCAAAATATCCAAACTCTGTAAATTGCTACTGCTCAAAAGTTGTAGATATTTACTTATATACTGTCTCGAAGATAGATTTACATATATAATCTTTCACACCTTTCTCATCTCTGTTCATTTCTCTTTTCACAGACTTGAATGAATGGTATAAAGTGGTGAAAGGTACCCTTGGGACGCTACTTGAGTACACCAAAACATTGCTTCTCTTAGAAATGATATAGTACAGAATTAAAGCTTTAGCATTTTGTACAGAGATTTGGGTATTGCTAGACTAAAAGGATTTTGCGAAGAGAAAGTGTAGCTTCTAAAAGAGAAAGTTTATAGTTGAGAATTGAGCTTGTGGTGCGTATTACGCAATATACATTTGCTAGGTACTTTTTAAGTGACAAAGTGAGACGTTTAAAAAAACTTTCAGAACCATTAGGAACATTTCGCAAGAATTTGTATACTGTAGAAATGAAAAGACTTACACAATCATCATCCAAAATCTTGTCAACTTCTCCCCCATGAATGACAATTGCGTGTAAGATGTTTCTTTGGTCATTGTCCTTCAGATTTATGTTTGCTCCAAGTCGTATCAGTGTTTTCATTGTTCGCCATCCATTCCGAAATGCGGCTTAAGTGTTGACAAAGTACACATTTGAAAATTAAAGCGAATAGTCAATTAAGTCAATTTACGCGTCATAATTAAATATAATGCGGTATGTTCCAGTTCCACTACGACACAATAAATACTTTTGAATGAAAACACGTCTGTGGTGCATTGAAGTTGGCATACCTAAATGAAGTGGAGATCGCCTTTCTTTGTCCAAAATGTTAACTGAAGCTCCCTATGAAGATAAGAAAATTAATAACACAAAATTTTTCATAATGGTTTCATACTTTTTACATTTTGTAAAACGTTTGTACAACTATAGCCATAGCTGATACAAACTGTAGGTATAGAAAAACCACTATAACCTAGGTATGAACAGTCTGATGTTTTTTGTTCTTATAAATTTATACAAATTACATGTTACAACATTTGTTAGGTCGCAAGTAAATGAAAAACGATTGTTTAAACAATATGAGTTTTGAAAGGAAAGAGTATGGAAATGGCATGCATAGCGCTTCATCAAAGTAAATTGATTATTCTTGTGGAAAATTAATTTCCTGTTGTATCGACATGACCTACTAGACCTACTGCAAATACTGTAAAACTGACTAACAACTACATATATCGCATATATACTTTTAATTTATATAGATTGTTATGGATAAATGCATATATATTGTTATTAAGGGTTACTTATTCTGCTTATAATACTATATAATACCACATGCCTATATTAGTGAAGCTTTAATTTTGCTGGTGCATGTTACGTGTAATCTATAAAATAACATTGCATTCAGAAGGTATAAAAGTCTAATCTACCGGATTTAAACAAGCCTGAAAAATATGCGCATACTTATGCTAGATTACAAACTTAATTGTATTATGTATGTTAGAAAATTGGAAAACCCCACCCACGAGATAAGAGTTCAAAGACACTAATTCTACAAACGTTTTTCCTTACAAAATTTAATTAAGTTTCATATTTCATATTTACTTGAGACACCAGATATTCGACTAGCTCATGATGATCAAACATCGACGCAGCATGAATTGGAGTCATTCGTTGTAAGTCGCAGGATTTCAAGCAAGTGTCTTTTTCCTCAGGTTGAAGCTAGAAATTTTAGAAAATAATTGTTAGTCATAATATTTTATATTTCATTTTAAGCTACTTGTGATTTGCCTAATACTAATATTTGCAAATCCTCTACTGAAACTGTTCCTTGTTTATGTGTACACATGTGTCACAAATTCATTCTTTGTTTGTTTACAAAATTACTCTTACGCCCATTTATTTAGCAATACAAACAGGAACCAGTAATTTATGGATATATCGATGCATTAATTACAACACGAAGGAAACTGCTCGTTGTTAATATATCTGCTTATTACCCATGTTTGGATAAACCTAAGCAAGATTACAAGTGTATTAAATTGGAAACTGGAAAGTCGGCCTACTTTCTTTGATATTTTGAGAGAAAACATGTTTTCACTTTCCACTAATAGCAAACAACTCCTCGATCTCAGGCAAAACAAACAAAATATACGGTCTATACTATCGACAAATATGGCGTAATAAATAATTAGTATGCTAGGCTAAGTTAGTATTAAGAATGAGCTAAATAAAAGACATTGTGTCAGAGAGTTAATGAGTTACATACACAGTGACGACAATGACTCAGAAACAATGTAGGCGTTAGTAATTCTCGGCAATTAAACGTTTACAAGGTACATTATACCGACAGAATAAGTGAATAAACAATACTAACGAACAACTCTCACAGCAACCTCACACATAGCCTAAGCTGATTCGCTAGTTTCATTTGTGTCAGTTTTATGTATAAATATGATTACTATGTATCAACAATTAGTGGTACCTATAGGCATGACGCAGTAAGTACAAACATATATTGACAACTGACACTCTCAAAACTAAGTTGTGATTGTACAATAATAGTATGGTTCAATAACTCCCCTTTACAGGACAGTATTACTAAATCATGCACTTCACTGAATACGTATACTGTAGTTTTGTATTTCACCTGAAACATAAGTTTGACAATCTCCATCGATCCTTGAGAACATGCCAAATGCACGGGTGTTGACAGATCATGCTGTTGAGTTGATATTTTTGCTCCGGAACTCAAACACAGTTGAACCGCCTGAGTAATCAGAGTAATCACATATAATTAGTAATTAGTTATACTATAATGCTTATATCTTCATTTTATTTCAGTACAGTGTACATATTTCACTATAATCTAGAAATATTATCGCATCATTCCGCTTGGAAGCTTCGATTTATTACAAGACAAGTAGGGCATTTCCTTCGGCATCTTCTGCAGATGATGTATGATCCAATTTGCGACACAAATTTTGTTTATAAGTATACCTAAGACTTCATATGACGTAAAACCCGAAAAAATATTGCAAAAATGCAGTAATTGTCTCAGTAAGTACATAGATAGCCTTTACTGTTAGATGCTTTGCTTAGTTTTAATGAAGCGTTGTATTGCATATGGTAAAGTATATAATATATAAATAAATGAAATTTCTCTCTCTGCATGAGTACTTACTGAGTGTATGGGTATATGAGTCTGTAACAATAGCTGAATACAACGCTTCATTAAAAGTAAGTAGAGTATCTAACAGTAAAATACATCACTTCGTTCTGTACTGTAATGGTAACATCTGTTTAAGTTGTACTGTGAAAGAATTTCGGGAAATGCTGGAGACAATTTACAGCTTTTATGAGATAGGTTTATACATTTGTATGAGTGTATTGAATTAACGTTTCGTTGTTCAGCGTCTATTTTATAACTCTTGTGCATTTTACTTCCTTATTTACTAGATCTATACGATAATGGGTGCACGTTATGTAAGCAGTAAAATCATAGATAGAGTCATAATTTTAGTTTATAAATTACTTAACTGGATAAAAATTAGCAACTCAAATTGGTAGAAAAGCATGGAATTAGACAAAAATTATCACTGTACGAAAAGGCTTCGAGAAAATCAACTAATTCGCAACGCAAGGTTCATTATTGACTGACAATGAGTTGATTGAAAAACGAATGTAGCTATATCAGCTTCATCATGGACCTACACATGGGTTTTATGTATTTCATGTTCTGAAATTGTAAACTTACATGTGATTACAATTCTTCTTGCATATTCCTTTGCATTACATTCCAAGTAGGTAATCTGCATACTTAACGTGATGAACACTGTAATTGGGCAAGCCTTCATTTAATGTCAAAAAGCAATCGTAGTTTAGTGCTTTTCCAATAACGTTGCAAACTCGTTCTCACAAATCATTACACGAAGAGAAAATAATATGACTAGTGCATATCGTATGGAATCAAACTATTCAAGAACCAGGACAGAATGAAACAAAGAAAAATCGCAATGATACAATTTCCATGAAACGTGAACATGTCGTAAATGTCAACTTTTTCCTATGATTACAGGATTTAGTTGCTTCGTTATTGTTATAGATATGTATTTATAGGATCAAAAAAATAGAAAATTGTATTTTGACTCCTACTCCTAGTACAATTGTTAGGTATCGGTTTTCCCTTAAAGTTGCATCACTACATAATGACAAATGTTGGGGTAACTTGATCTTAAAAGGATGAAAATGTATATGATAAAAATGATAATGATGTATATATGAATTTCATATATTGTATATCGATGTGCCACAGTCGTCTTTCTTTATGTACCTAAGTATATGTTTAAAGTATCTCTTGTATGTTTAAATATAAGCTACACCTTAAATCCCATTTTCTTGGAGAAGAGCTTTTAGAGAAAGTTGAAGACGGACGCAGCGTCATAAACATGCACAAAATGTATAGTATATCAAAAGTGACAAATCTACCTTTATATCTCCACCGTGAACAGCCGAGTGTAATGGTACATTTCCTTCAGCATCAAAAAACGAAATCATTTCCTCTCGAGGGCATCCATTATGTTCTCCCCAAGTTAGGAGGATCTCCATAGATCGAGAAGATGCATGCTTCGCAGCCTCATGTATAGGGAAAAATCCATGGTTATCAGGTTTACGAGGACATGCTCCAAAATCGTACAACTAAACATTCAAAAATCAAAGGTCAATACCTATAGCTGAGGGACTTTCCCTCGTTGTATAAAGTACTTGAAATAACGTTTCAATTTTCAATGAATTTAGAAATGTCTAAATGATATACTTACCAGAATCTTCATAGATTCTTCAAAGTCATTAATTGCTGCCAAAATTAATGGTGTTCTGCCATGTTCTCCACTGACATTTGGATCGACAATATGACGGTATTTTGCCATAACTTTCAAGGCTTCTATTTTATTAGCTTCTACTGCCATATGCAATGGAGCTTGAGCTTTGTCATTGACCTGGCGTGTATCAGCACCACTGCGTAAAAAAGCATGTCGTTATTACGAAACATTAAAGAGATCTGAGAGAAAAGAACTGCAAACATTATAGTGTAGTATACACAAATAGCATAGATTTCAAACTTCAAACAGAAAGTAAAATCTTTCAAACTATTTGTAAGTCTACATGCCATAGAAATCCAATAACAACTAAAGTTATTTTTAGAGTAGGTATTAATGAATTGTCCTGCACCTGCATGCTGAAAGAAGTCAAGAGGGCAGATAATTTACTGTATGGAATGTTTTCTGTTGTTATGAACTTTATATCTGCCATTCTATGGAAGTAATCAACTGTTTTCAACTGATAACTTTATTACCTTCTTTAAGGAATGTTATCTCTTAAGATCTCACGATGCACAAACTTATTATTAAAGAAGTTTTAAAGATTCTGAGAAGATTAAGTTTAATTAATGTTTAAACTATGTAACATGTAGTTACAGTAGGTAGTATTAATGTAGTATGAGAGTCTCACTATGTTTTCGTAAGCAAAGATGTTAGGTACACCTTGCGACAATAAAAATCATGTTCTGGAAATGTCTTAGGTAGATAGACATACAAGCACAATGAGGATAACTTTCTCAAGCAGCACTCTGTTTCTGAAAAAACATTTACAAGAGCCGTGTGATGTTTTCACAAAGAACAAGTATGTGATCTTTGTAATTCATAACCATCTGTCTGTAAGTAATTCTGTTGCTGTATCTGTCCTCACATTCATTAACTTCAGTCGACAGCATCATAATGATATGTGAGGATCATTAATACATCTGTCCGTGTCCATTATGCAGCAACATGATGAACATGATTAAGACTAAGACACGTCCATAAATGGTGAAAGCCTGCTGACTTGACCTTGCGCAATGTCTAAAATGCCAAATCCTATGGTTCACCGGACCTACCCTCATGCCAATGCCCTCACGATACAAAAGCTTGTGTTTACACATCGCCTAACTTATTTCATCAGATCGTTTTGGGATTGGGACACATGGGGATGATATTGGCTACATCAAATGAAAATGTCGTCTCCAAGTTCCCAATAAAGTATATACAAGTATAAGCTACAATAGCCATCGAGAGAGTAAATAGATAAATGGTTGAGCAAACAAACTATTTTGTTTTTCTATGTATTTGCGCCATTGTGATTGAGAAAGATGGTAACTTACTTGGCTAATAGGAATTCCAATGCTTCCAGCGTTTCCATCTCCACTGCCAAATGTAAAGGAGTATTTCCATGATTGTCTCGAAGATTCAGATCCCCTTGAAATGTGACGACAGCATCCAAAATAGGAACGTGATTCCTCACTGTTGCACAATGGACCGCTCCTCTACCTCGTCCATCTCGAACATTCAGCTTAGATGGGTCTGATGTAATGAGACGAATAAATTCTTTCACGTTTCCACTTTCTGCGACCTATGGAAATGAGAAAAAATGTTTCAAATCATCACGTAAAAACTTTTTGCAGCTATTGAATATCTACAATTACAAGTAGCTATACAAAACCTAAAATGAAAGTGATAGCAGATGATTCATGTGACTTATGATGATACTAGTAAGACTGTCTAGAATTGTCGTTAGTTAGTATAATGGTATACTTAAGAATACTTTCAAAGAAACCATACACCAGTATATACTACATACAACTTTCCAATTTGCAATTTATCATGAAAGTAGTATTATAGCAATTCAATAACCTACACAGAGTTTGTGAACCCTGAATAAAAGACAAAAATACTGATACGATAAAACCATATGCGATATGGGTTGCTGATTATACAACTAAATTCCCACGGAAGCTTTCACACAGGTGGTTGACACAATGGACATGTTAATTAAAAGATATTGTTACTACAATGCTACTTATTCACTATCAACTGTTACTTAACTACTTACTATTAACGTGAATAAGTGTCTCTGGTAAATGGTAGTTTTTTATTAACTGGCTTTCCTTCTAGGAAATTCTGAAACGACGATGGTCACACCATAAATGTAAAAAAGCGTGATAAAGTAAATATGCCTCCATTACCTCGATTATTTCCGTTACCGATGGTACTCGGCGAAGTGTTATGGCCCGAACGATACTTTTAAGCTTTGTACCCATATCTGTGGAAAGCTTCAATACACTTGATCTGCTTTGGACACTGGACGATTTGCAACAGTTACTCATTTTATTATGTTTATTAGGTACTACGGTTTTGCTTTATTTATCTGTTTAACAAGTTACGCGAACTCTCGAAGGGAAAGTAGCTCTGAAGTTGACACAAACGTTATTGAAATATTGAAGTTTAATAATTGTAAAGAAATAGCACTTTATATATTTATATGATACTAGAACAGTTTATTATCAGTATGTTTATCAATTAATCTTCCTCATTTTCGAATCAATTGATTACTACAATTGAACAACCAGAGTAAGAAATATTTCCAATCAGTTTCTCAGGTACTTATACTTAGCTATATTTTTATTTCTAATTTATTTTCATTTTCAGTTTATTAAGAAATTTATGATTTAAAAACTCTATCTCGTAATTTTGTTTATGTATACTTTTACTAGCAGTACATACTTGATGAATTGTACTGAATCGACAAGGAATAATTTTTCGCAGCGGCTGTATCTATTTACCTACAATTCCAATAATAAATATTTTACTCTCGTTAGTTTTTAGCAGTTTCATATACATCAACCAACTACGAATGGTTGTCGCAAATAATCAGTGCTAGTGGAGAAGAGGCGAAAACTAAGTTTATCTTACAACAAGTGAAAGCAAAGTAAAGAGAAAGGAGAAAGATTTCCAGCTTATATATACGACAAGGAAAAGTCTGTTTGAAACACTCTTTTAGAAATACTACTAGTGGAGCATAAATGCCTGCTCACTCCGTGCACAAACGAAAATCCCATCTCTGTTAACGCAGTTTGAGTATGTATAGAGTTCTAGGTTGCTGTGTAGTGCTTATGCAGGACAGGAAATAAGACAGCTACTACTAGGCTACGATACTAAAGTCGCGTAAGGTTCTTGTTCTTGTACTTTACATAACGGTTATCAATGCAACACACACATACCAACTTCTGGTTAATGCACACCAAAGGAATAGGCAATAACGTGGAAGTCTAAAGTCAAATTCTACAATCGACTACTCCGTATACTTTTGTATATGCATGATGAGAGATAGACATAAAACTCAACAAATCTTACCACTTTATGCACAGCAACTAGACAAGCGATACTTGCATATACTTTACATTTTTAAAACATATACTCCCTCCAAATATATAAAAATACAAAAACTGTATCTGAATTCTGTATCATAATTTCCCTTTTACTAAAAACGTATCATGTTTGTATTAGATGATGTGCTTTTCTAGATCCTTCTGAAGCATTGATATTATTACATCCGTGTAATATCAAATAATATGGCTTCATGTATAGAATAATCAATTTTTTTAACATGTTCACTACTACTACCTATGCGAAGTGAGATGTACCACAGATATAGATATTAGGTAAAATATTATAAGGAAAAGTCAAAAAACTATGATGCCTATATATTCCCTTAAGGATATCTTTTTCTACTGCACAAAAGGATATAATGATTTGCCAAATGTAAGTACAAAGTAATAAGTTCGACGATTTTTTGGCTTCAATACCTTTTCGGGTACCGGGTACCTAAGGATAATAGAAAGTTAGAAAGGCTTTGTTAATAATGCATCCTACAAAAGAAGATAATCAAAAGAATATTCCTTACTTTATTACTATGATTTATTTCTAGAAAGATTGAAAGATTGGTATTGGTTGCGTAAATCATTGGGCGATGCATCAACAAAGTGTGAAGGGTCAAGAATTATTTTGATATCTTTGAGAGTAAAAATAGATTTCATATCTAGCATTTCGCAAATAATTGTCTCGTCTTTAGAGGTAATTGGAAAATTAAAGATTCTCTGCTATACTTAAAATAGATGTATTTGTTTTATGATCCACTCAAGAAAGAGTGTACAAACATTCCGAGGAATGTTTTCCTTGTCTTAATACACTAGCTATTTTGTAGTGTTTGTTTTCTACTCAATTCTGCTCTCTTCTTTTACAAAACCCTAGAGAAAAAATTTTACTACAAGGTTACTACTAAATAAGTAATAGCATAGGGGAGTATAACTCGCTAACGAAATAATAATGTATAGATAAGAAAACAACCTTGATATAATAATTTTATTTATTTTCAGTGTTAGCTTAGAAAAGACATTTGTAAGCTTCAGAGACGCGTTCTAGTAGACTCTTATTAACTTCGTCCCGAAAAGTTATAATCAAACAAAGTGGCCATAATCAACAATGTGCATGCTTGTTAGTAATGACCCCCACCCTGCACACACTAACAGTAAATAGGCACTATACAGAATATAGAGACATTATAAAAATGGTTTTCAAGATTATAGGAGTAGGAGTATTGCAAAGTATTACAAAGTGAGTAGGTATATAGGATATGAAAACGTGACAATGCATACCATGCCTAACCAAAGTTAATAATTAGGCAGCTTAACTACAGAAAATATCTAAAATTCTAACGTATAGTAACATGCAGTGCAAATCATTTGTCATGTAAATTATATAGAAAGACCATCTTATGCTAGTTCAAATAATAATGGCTTTTGACTAAGCGTTTGTTGCTGCCCAAACACGGTATTTCCCTGCACCACTGAAAGTAGAAAATGGGTAACGGAGATTAATAAATTTAATCCTTTTGTTTGATATTGCGAGAAATACTTTTCGTTTCAGATAAAGCGGTTTATTTCACAGAATAATTTAGACATCAAAATGACAATTTATACACAAATTGCACAACTGTCAAGATAAAATAAGTTGACATGGAGCAGTAAACTAGTTTACGACTAACCTGCGACGTCTTAGTTTCAATTAAGCTTCCCATCCACAAACAGTATGGCCGGAAATTGAATGGACGAACAGAATTTCCAGAGAAATCTTTGAGCATGTACTTTTAATTCAAGTAGTAAAAATGGTTGTCAGAGACAAGCAGATTATATTAGAGGATGACTGGCACTTGACAAGTTAAATATAGCAGACTTTATGTCTATGTATTTACAATTTTGCCAATCATAATTTAGTCTGGAAATTCTTCTCACGATCAAGCAGTGTCGTGTAAAATGTGCAATTCTTGACAAGAAATCTGCAAATGTTGTAAAGACTACTTTGTGTACAAACTTAATTTGCTGTGGTTTGCGGCGTAAGCCTGTTATTCAATACCAAAAGCCTTTCACAGCGATCACGAACGTTTCATTTGCAAGAATTTGCAAGAAAAGCCTAATGAAATTTGCATTCAACGTGCTTATTATTTACCCGCAAACATTTCTGTGGTCCCATTTATATCGATCCTTTATGTAATGATTGTCTATCATATTACGCATAATTGTGCACTCACATGCCATATTTCTCTGCATGAACAACAACATGCCTATATAATGAGAATGAGCCTGCCAACTGTACCTTCGTCCTCATCTTCAGAAAATACCACAACTAACCGCAGTAACTAAAACTGACTGTGTAATGTCTGTATTTATAAAGCAACCCAATTCATCGTTTAATGTTACAAACGAATGAAACTTACCATTGCCAATACCGTAGGCACATAATGGCAAAGTAAATGAAATTATGTGAAGTTTTAAATATAGTTAAGCTTTTAAGTAACATTAAAAGCATTTCTTCCCGGAAAAGTATCTGTAAATTAGAACCTTGAATAATAATGCTCTTAAAACTGCGAGACAATGTCACTACAGAATCTTAGCACTAACTTTTATTTGCATGCAGACTTTGCATGCAGAAGAAACAGGCTTACAATTATATAAATGTATTGATTGCATTAAAAAACTTGCCCGCAAGATCCGGAAAGGGCTGTGTTGAATTAGACATACATCTGCCATTTTGTCCAGTTGAGATTTACTCGACTTGAGAATACCTTCGCTTTTGGATGTTTTCGACACATTACTAATGCGATCCACGGAATCTCCAGAGCATCCAAAGCAAGGGAAATTCGGAAAGCATTTTCCTTCACAGCACAACATCACAGCATGTGCTTTGGCTACAGGACTAACTTGTCTTTTCATTTGAATCAGAAGAACATTTATAAAGTTTATCCTGAGAGAGAGTTCAGAGCTGAACAGGCATGTATTTCGCCTCCCGCTTTTTGCTTGTTTTATTCGGACTTAGTGGTTAATGAGTGACAAAATTTAGTGCATATTGTTCCCCTTGACCTCCTCTACGTTATTGCCCAGTGTTATTGTATCTCTAAAGTCTAATGTAATAAGGGGAGCACCAAGCGGACTTATGGGTTATAGTTGATATATAGTGTGTATTTTGAGCTGTTGGATCTATATGCGTGTATTAAATGTTGTACTGATTAGCGCCCATGTCACTATGTCAAATGGGACATGGTACATAATGTAGTTATAACGATGTAAAATTGTGCTTGGGGTAACTGTCGTGAAACCAGCAGTGACGAGTGGATATTGTATATTATGGTCTAAGGTATTTACAAGAGATAGCAACCTTGATTATGGTCTATGATTTATTTGCGTCGTGAGTTTCTGGCGGGTAGGTATTCTAAATGTAATGACTGACATTAGAGGATATTATTATTGTTTGTACATTTAAATTTAAATATAGTATAATTTAGTTACTGCCAAGAGCAAATACAACTCGCATTTGGTTATACCTAGATATGATGGTATATTGAAAGAAACAATCAATAAATAGTACTACTACTATTATAAAGTTTATTCTCCATGAAATATTCCGGGCATAGAATTCACTTCGCGGTGTACCACTGATATTGAGCCCTGAGACTAAGACTATTATTTACGTACTTATTGTTAGGCATTATATCTTTGCTGTAGTCTTATGTACTACTTATCTTATTGTACATAAGTTAGATTTGAAATTCTCGTAAGTAATGCAATAATATTTGTAAGACTGGTTGTGCTTTTGGTGGTTAGCTCGACACGTACCAAGGCTAACTAGATTAGAGTTTGAGACACTCTAGAGCTCCTTGCTTTTGTAGGTAAACT
>JABASD010005152.1:0-13185 GCA_019776165.1 Pogonognathellus flavescens | reverse complement strand
TATCTGCGGAAGGAGATTCCACGACTTGTTGCACATTTTGGATGTTTATTGCTGTGGTTGGAGGAGGATGAGTTTGGAGAATTGACGCATCGTTACTTTCACAAATACTTTCTCGACCACCAGTTATTTCTGCTACACCATTCAATCATCAATAAAAAAAATGCTTTATTCGCCATGTGAATTCAAAGGCGTATCTAGAATTTGAAAATGGTGGATGCTGAAGGGGGCCCACACGTATAAAAGTGACTTTGCGAACTTTCAGGGGGCTGCCCACCCCAAAAGCTGTTTATTATGTCGTGCCCTCCAAAGAGAAATCCTGGATACGCCTTTGCCTTTGACTACAATTGTGTTACATATAATATTTTTGATGAGAGAATTTTCGAATGCTGGTACCTGTACGCTTCTTTCCTTCCAAAAATTGGTTTCGCCGATGAGTAACTCCTGCTGAAAATGCGAGAATTAAATTTAACAATTTCTTTCGGAGGTTTGAAATGTGCTCAGTATATTTAGCAGTGTGCGACTCAAAATCCAAGCAAAGGTCACAAATCACCAATCCAGCTTTGTTTTCAAAGGGTTCAATGACTATTAAATTTTCTAAGAATTTTACACAATTATCGAAAACTTCATTCAATTCCTCAGCTGATGATACAATATTTTTCGTTTTAACTTCGCCGAAACAGATGACACAAGAAATGTCACTGGGTTGTTGTTGTAACGATTCCATTTCAGGTGTTTGTTTAATTTATATTAGGTATATAATTTAAAGGTCAAAGGTTATTTTACATTTCAATTTTGGAGACTAGAAGACAAAATAAATGAGAAATAGGAACACGCGATTTGATTAATCCATTTCGCACTTGTATTACCCGCTGTTTCTTTGCACAAGGATGAATTTAATTTCAGTTACACGGAAGTTAAAAATCAACAAATGCTAAACGGCGTCGGAACTTTTGATAATAAGATGTACAAACAAATAACATTGATATTTCTTATATTAAAAATCAATTATAAATTGAGATGATATTTCAAACAGGGGTACATCTTCATTTCGAAAACAGTTCTGTTTTTTTCAATTTGGGATGGTGTGCAAACCGTTGGAATCGATAAACTCGAAATTCTAACCAAAAACCCGTCTACCACAAACTGGGACTGGGGTCTCTATAACATTCAGAAAATGTAAATGAAGAAAAATGACATGTTGCAATCCTTGCATCCCTGACTTACAAATAAGATACAATTTCACACATCAAATGGAAGTTATATAGGTCTATTAATAGGTGCAAGAGGAACAATAACTACTTTTGTTCCAAACTTCTTTAAAAAATTTAATTTACCAAATTCAATTTGTGATGAGATTGCCTTAACAGCTATAAAAGGCTCAATCTCAATTTCACAACATCACTTATATAATCCAAAAAGTTAAACCCATACTCGTAATAGTTTATTACATTTTATTAGAATTGCCTTTTTGGTTTATTTTAAAAATATCTTTGTTTTTTACTACTATGTCTAAATGGGCAAATACGATTGGTCGATCGGTAATAAAATTATTATTATAACAAACCAAAGCAGCTGTATATCTTTTCTATTTTATCTGTATCTGCATACTAAATAATTTTTAATGATATGAAATCCGGGCTCTAACAATCTCATTACTTTTAGAAAGGGTACTTACAACGAAGAGTAAGTCATTTTTTGTCTGTTAACATCTACAACTGATTAATCAATATCGCATGCTACTTATTTGCATGAGTAGGCTATCAAATAATTTCCGCGTTTTTGGAGAAACAAATTAAAGAACTTGCATATCGTGACAGTGAATGATGGCAGTCTTAATAAAGTGAGTGTTACCACTAATATTATGCTTCAAATATATTTTGTAGAAAGTTTTGCCGTGTTTACCACACACAGACACATTTCTGTTCACAAATGCATCTATACATACATATTATACGTGCTTAATCGGGTGACTCCGTTTTCCGAGTGTCGCCGAGTGAGACAAGACAGACTGTTCGACTGTTGTGTTAAGAAATGGGAAATGACAGGAGCTTATTCTCGTAAAAATGTTTTAGTGTACCTTTAGACGTCGTCTCATCTTCTCACTCACTATAGTAGTGTGTACACGTTCACAGAGAAAGCAATGACATCGTATTTTTTAACAGAGCTAGACACAGTAATATATACTCTGGACAATTTTTACAGTTTCTTAACCTACAGTGCAGATATACAATAAATATATATTTTACTTTATCAAATTATAGAATTTATCTTCACATAAAAACAGTAATAAAATGTAATTAGGTGACTACTGACAAAAACATATCCAACAAAAGGAAGTAGGAGACTTTTTTTAAATCTAAAATTCTAATTATTGTAATGCAAAAATGGCAAATGCATCTTTCACTTCTTGGGGCAACGTGAGCAACGGCACTTCTGTACTAGGATTAAATGAAAGCCCAGAAAACTCACAGGAGCTGCTTTCACCTGTCGGCTATGTACTGTCGGCTTTTGTTCTGTTGGTAATTTGGGTAGTTGGTTCCATAGGAAACTTCCTCGTCGTCTTTCTTGTCGCTACAAACAAAAAGGTAAACTTCTTTTCATTCTTTTGTATCAAAATATACTTTTTCTCGCTTTTGTTAAAAGAACAATAATGCTCTTTGTAACGTATAGTTGTAAACAAAGTTCGGAAATGTAATCTTTGTTCCTAAATATATACAAAGTTTTCTTCGTAACTTTTTTCTGAGGAGTTTTACACATTGTCATAAAAGAAGAAAATGAAGAAATATTTTTGCATTGGCACATACCTATGTTAATTTTGTAGCAGTCTATCAATTCGTCTCGTTTTTTCTACAATGTAATAATTTTACAACTTAAGATTCGCATTTATATCATTTTAGCACTATTTTCGTCCTATTTTAACAGTTATTGACTACCATCTAAAACTCTCTACTAAAACAATGTATCTGTTTAGCTACCTAAACCTAAATCCGATGTGCTAGTCCATTAATTTAGGTAAATATGTAGTAATTATCTTAGAAAGCAAATTAATTTCATATACCTACATTTCATTTACAAGAATACATAGCAGAAATTTAATTACGGAAATACAATTACAGAAATTTAATTGCAGAAACTTGTTTTTACCATTCCCTTTATAATAATTTATTTAATTGAATTTTTAGTTAGTGGAACTTTTATGTGGCGACAATATTAATGTGTCTCATGTGACCCATTAAGGATGTCAAAATCAATACTCATTCCGTTTGGCTAAAAAAATAATATATTTCGACACCTATGATTAGCTGCAAAATTGCAATGGCTCAGTAGAATGGATTAGGTAGTATAGGTATAATAATACCCTCTAATGAAAACGCCCTATGCATCTGATAAAAATAGAATTGTAATTGATAGGAGTAACATACATTCAAGCGTGCGGTAATATTCATTTGCACTCGCAAGATAGAATAGAATAACGTGATCCTTTTCATGTCGTGTATAGTGCAATTTTTTAGCGAAGCTTTAACAAAATTGTTCTCTCAAAGAGTTTCTATGTAATTGCATGCAATGTAATTGAAAAATAGGAGTTGAGGGAATAATAATGTTGAAACAGCCCACATATTGTCGCGATTGAATGAAAAGTTGTTTTTGTAAAGAGGATTTCAAATAATGTAACGCTTTGTGTATTCTTCCGGGGTTCATCTTCAATCACATTTGGCTTTCATTGATACAGTCATTTACTTTTCAATACTAAAAACTTTACTGTATTAAATCGCATAAGTAATTACTCTTGTTTGCACAGCACCAAAATAAATGTGCAATGTAATCTACTGTTAGAAATGCAACAAAGGTTAACTTCGTCCATTGTGAAAATGGCTAACATACCACTATGGCGTATTTAGAGGGAGACAGGGGGGCACGTGCCCAGATCCCCCAGGAATAGCAAAAATATTTTTGCTTTTTGCTCAGAAATACCAAAATTTGCAACTCTTTCTCAAAAGGCATTTATGCTCGATTTTGGCGTAAATGTGATTCAAATGATAATAATATATTACCCCATATATACCTACTTTTTCATATTCGTGCCCCTTCCATTTCGGAATCCTAGGTACGCCCTTGATTCAAGTGAATGTTGTAATTGTAAAGGCAGTGGGCAAGCAAAAGTTTGATAAAGCAGAAATTGCTTTTTGTTACATCCACTCAGTTTGATGGATAGTTTTTTCAAAGTTTGGCTTTATTTACTTATTTATAGTCGAAGTAAGATGAAAGGCATGGGATTTCAAAACAAAAGTGGACCATTCAGAAATTCCATTTACTAAGTAAGATTGGAAAGTCTCGTCCGAATTACATCGGCGAACCTCGAGCGCATATTGCATCACACAGTCACTCAAAACTTCATTGCATTACCTACTTCAACAAAGTACTTGCATACTTCAAAACTTTTCAATATTCTTTCAATTCTGATGTGCATAGGTATTTTTACTATATAGTTAATCCAACAACCACATACCAGAACATTTCCATACAATTTTCAATGCAAAGTGTACCACATGATCATATCAATAGAATACAATATGAATTATCTCGTGATCAGGAAACCTGGTACACAAAAAGCTGGGTTTTAGGTTTTTGGGTTGTTGATGGGTTTTTGGGTAATAAAAAAATGCAAAACCCGGGTTTTTGTATTTTTCATTTTGCGCAAAAGTACAAAATTGTGTTAAAATGAACAATATTTAACCAATCTGATGTCAGTTTTTTTTATTATTATCACTTTTATTGTGTAATATTGTCAAAAAAATTTAATTGCTAGTAGTAAATTTATTAAAAAGAACAGAAATAAAAAATTATGGGTTAAACTTAACTTTATAAAGCTTTAATTCGAATTTCCTGAAAAATACATTGAAGGAATAACCAAAAACCCCAAAAAACCCAAAAACCCGCTGGGTTATGGTTTTTCGTGAAAAACACGGATTTTTGGTATGCTGCTCATGATGTTAATTGAAGTTTTCAACAATTTCAACTTTTATATCTCGTTCTGTATAAACTACATAGTTAGTTTTTAGTAAGAAAGCTAGCTGTGAAATCTAATTTCTAAAATTTTGCTTCAGGTATTATGTGCATTAAAATTACAGATAATATTATAATCGTGCTATATTCTACATAGAAAAACCCTATAAGCATAAGTTAAGCTTATAAATACTATTCGACCCTGGCGTTGTTGTTGCCGGTTGAAAAAAGAAGTATTCCACATATTGCTGCATTGAAACAAAGTTTGCAGTGCAAATTCAAACCACAAATAGAGTAGTTGACTGCAAAGTAGTTCCTTTGATTGCTTTGCACAGGCAAACAACGCTGTAATTGGTTTTGATCAAGGGCGTATTGTTTAGAGGGGGTCACATTGTGCCCGGGCAACTCCCCCCCCCTCCCAAATGTCTAAACTTACATTATATATTTGTGGAATTAACAACAAAACAAGCCAAAAATATATTAAATTTGCATCGCGAAAGCTTTTGCGCGACTCGCGAATTTTGTGTATTCTTTTGTACTCTTTTTTGCATTAACTTGAAATTTCCGTGTGACCCCAGAAAATTATAATCCTAGATACGCGTCTGGTTTTGATACTCCAAAACAGTAACTAATAAGACGGTCCGCTCTCTTTAATTACCTTAACTTGTACAATTAAGATAATTAAATAAATGAAAAAAGAATGCACGCTACTTTCTATTACACTCTTCGACTGCAAGAAAACCTTTCCTGAAATGAAACTCTTTCTTACTTACTATTTCATAATTTGTCACCTCAAAAATGTTTACGTGTAGTTTCGGTTGGTTTCACCTGATTAATAATGTGTCGCTCTGTTTCTCAGATCTTATTAATTTTTCATAGGGTACAGTCCGAGGCTCGGACTCCGAGCTAGATTTCTCAGTCTGTTGTGTTTGAACAAAGTAAAGTATTACTTATTTATTCTGCAATTTCCTGTAATGTTTGCAGCTGCAAACTTCAATCAACGTTTTCCTGGTGAATCTGTCTGTGGGTGACTTCATAGTGGCAGCTGTGGGTTCCCCCATGACTTTTGCTGCAGCTGTCATGCGGGGATGGCCCTTCGGAGAATTCTTGTGCTCAATTTATGCCTTTGGAATGTCACTCGGAGGTTAATTCATTTCAATTTGTCTTTTCATGGATGATAATTGGAAAATACGAAGTGACATAGTCATTTCTTCTCAAAGAACTTTCATCTCGTGCACTCAGGCAAAAATAATGGAGAGATTTCATTTTTACAGGCATGGCCAGTATAACCACTCTAATGGTTCTGGCTTTTGAGAGGTTCTTAATGATCGTGCGCCCATTCAGAGCTAATGAAATTCGTATACAACATTCCTTTATTCTTGTCTTCGCTATATGGATGTATGCCTTAATGTTGACTCTTCCACCGCTTTTCGGATGGGCTGAGTATGGACCAGAAGGAGCAAACATTAGGTAACTTTACAATTCATTTTCATTTTCTAGCATGTGGATATGTATTATTGTCCTGTCCCTTGTTATTCTTAGCACCGATCACTGAACTATTAAATCTCCGTTTTTAATATACATTAAATATTTTTGCTCAATTTTCTCTGATATAACTTTAAATCAAAGTCACTAAAGACCAGGAAATGAACAACTTATGGGTTTTTCAGTTTTCATAACAAATCCATATGGGTTGTTCAATTTTTCTGGTTTTTTCGGGTAATGAGTTTTTGGGTATTTTACAGCCTGAGAAAATCAGTAATTTCAAATCTCACGACATTTTTTACTATATAAAGGAATAGTTCTTTAATTTATTCTTTTTATAGGGAATTAAACGATTATTTAAGAACTATTTTAAATTTAATATATCTACACATTTTATGACAAAAATGAACAATATTTTATGCGAATTTTAATTAAATAAACGATATTATTTCCATTTTAAAGCGGTTTGAAAAACAAACATCCACTGGGGTGGGGTTTTCAAATTTCCGACCACCCAAAACCCTAAAAACCACTTACCATCAAAGGTTTGTGTATTTCGTTTGCTGCTATACTAGAGTGTACGTATAATTGCACACTTCTCTCAATTTATTTCCAGGGCTAAATTAATTTACTGGAAATTTTTATTTTTATATATTTTACCGTTTATATTTTTACAAAATATATATCATGCTATAAGGATGACAAAAGAAATGAGTTTTGAAAAGTTCAGAAAGGATAAAAGATTAAAGTGAATTAGTAGGACCAATTTGGTATAATGATATCAATACTTCATGTCTTGTCTGTAAAACGTGGCATGGAATGGAAAGTTTAATATACCTATTATAACTAATTCTTTTGAGATTTTATTTTTCCTTCATTTCATAGCTGCTCGGTCAGTTGGGAACAGAAGAATTTCCATACAAAGAGCTACATTGTATTTCTATTTGTATTGGGTCTCGTAGTTCCTTTGGCCGTTATAGCACTGTCCTACTTTGGTATCATCTGTACTCTTAAAGTGGTAAGCCCCAAATTATTTCTCCGTATTTTCTATTATATTAACCTGAATGCACACATGTATGAGAATGAGAATATCCATTACTTACATGTTAGTAGTTTCCTAATAAAATATTTTATAGCCTTCTACTATTCATTACATCAAACGGAATAATAGCCCACAATACAAACTGCAGACAGAGAGCCATTTTTAGAATTTTGGTCAGCAATTTCAAACCCACTTGCGCTAATATTGCATGAATCATTGAAAATGCAATTCTGTTCAACACAATTATCTTCAGTGGATCTTTATTTCATTTCCGAACTGACTTGTCTGTTTAAATAATTAATATATAGGAATCAGCACAGGGCCGTACCCAGGATTGAAAGTTGGGGGGAGAGGTGCTTCCCTTAATATATGAACACGTGCAAGGCACGTAACTAGAATTCCCATTTCGGAGTATTACACGGCCATTTAATCTTATAAATGCACATATCCGCGCGTAGTGTGAAAAATTAGACACAAATTTAGGCTAAAATCAACCTAAAACACAATAAGTTAGCGTGTAGAACGTTTGTAACAATTTCTGTTTTTTTCGAACCAATTTTATTTTTTTGAACCCAATTTTTGTTTTTTGACCCAATTTTTGTTTTTTGGACCCAATTTTTTTTACTTGTTTTTAAGAACATTTCAAAAATTTCCAGCACATAATAACACAATCTAGATAACATAACCCATGTCACCCCCCCCCCCCCTCTGTGTACGGGCCTGACTCAGCATGTCTGTTGTCTCCGTATTGAAGGGATTGAGGTTGCAGTTGGAAAAGATTTGATGTTGTTACATACACGAACATGTTTTAATCATTCAGTCGTCGACGCAGGCCAGTCGAACGGCAAATCGTGCTGAAATGCGTATCTTGGGAATGATGGTGGTTATGTTGTCATTCTTCCTGTTGGCTTGGCTTCCTTATGCAATTGTAGCTCTTATCGTTGCATTCTCCGATTCTCCTTCCGTATGGATTACACCGGCTGTTGCTACCATGCCCGCTCTCTTTGCCAAATCCTCCACTTGCTACAATCCAATTATATACGTCGGACTCAACACACAGGTTGTGCAGAACTTTTTCTTTTCCAGTTTCTTTCTTTCCTCATAGCTTTGTATTTTTGGATGGAGTTCTTTTGATCTTTCTTTTTGTACCTTTGAAAGGAACCTTTAATAAGGCATATATATTTCATACTACACCCATTTGTGACCATGTGACCTTTTCAGTAGTATACTTCTAGTTATATTGTTTTTCACTGTAGAGTTTAATATTGTTATTATTTCTATGTGTATAGTTTCGATCCGCGTGGATGAGTCTGTTTAGCAGAGTAAGAAACGCACACGGAGATGAGCAAACACAAACCTTGCAAGAGCATACACAAATCAATTTTATGCCAGATAAGGGAAATTCTGTTGCAGACGTGGAAAGAACAGAGTTAATGATTCGTTCATTTACTGAAAATTCTACTGTAAATGTTTCACCTGCCGAATGTCATTCCAACCAAGAAGCAGTGACAGAAAAACTGTGAAGTTGTGTTAGGTGTATATAAAAATTTAATAATGTAAAACTCTATTTCAAAAAATACATATTGTGACATATTTTATGACTCAAGTTACATTAATGTGGTGAATGAAAACATTTGATCTTCGAATTTACTAGATAAATACATACTAGGGTATGTTTAACCCTAACGAAAGTCAGAGATCTCCATTTACAATGAATCGCTTAAACTAAGTAAGTTTTAAAATATTATTATCTTAGGAATGAATAGTAAAATCTTTGGGTTTTATTTTACCATCACAGTGACCTGTACAAATCTTACAACAACTTTATTAGTATATGAAAACTGCAAATGCGAAAATGATAGCAATTAATGAAATGTTGACTGTGTGCGAGATTGAAATATTGTGCGAAGAATAAGGAAATCCAATTGTAAGAGATGTGGTAGTGAAAAAATTTCATTACTTGAAAATAAATCTCAAAATTGACATAATAGTGAAATAATATAATGAAGAAAATAAATATTTCTTGCCATCATTAGGCTAGGCTACAAGATATAAATAATTTCTCTGTTTCAATGTGTATTATGTGTTTATGTGTTTAGTAACCGTATAGCACTTCATTTTTTAAATTCTCGACTGAAAATGGACGAGGGCACCTCATCCACAGTATCAACAGTTCAACACTCCTCATCTTTCCACATAAATTGCGTGCCCAGTTATAAAATCTAAACCTGTAGTGAGGAATATTCTTTACTACAAATTTAACTACAGCCCACGTATCTTTTGAGTACCATTGAATGACAACTACCACGAATGTCACCGATATACAGACCAAATAAAGCAGAAATACCACAATGATATTGGAGTTGTACAATCCCAACACAATAATTTTCGGTCTGTTTATGTCAATCAGTCCCCCACCTGCTCTTTTTGCTTGCCGGATTAAATGATCGTCCCAAATGTTGTAAATCCCCGACTGAATAATTGAATTCATTCGTAGAGCCAAGATTTCTTCGAAATCCCAAGTCACAATGTTCCAACCCATCGTTTTCTCCCCATAAACTTCTTTTCCCTTGTACAATCTAATCGATTTCAATTTATTCTGAAGAGATGGCGATTTCCAATTCATTTTTGCCAAGAACGCATCGAGTTCATCCGAAGTATCCACGAAAGCAGTTTTATTGCATTCTGAAATAGAATCTTGGTATGAGACGTAGGGATAACCATGGGGAACTTTGATTGCGTTCAAATATTTGTTCTTGAAGTAAATGTTTTGCATACGACTTTTATATTTTATGTACAATCCAAAAACTGTGGAATCAAGGATCCGAATGTTATTGTAGTACTCAGCATAACCCGGAACAAACATTCCTTGGTTCGTCTTTTTGTAACCGATAAAGGAGTTCATATAATCATATTTCTTCATGGGGGAATGGAACACAAATCGCTGGTCTAATAATTCTTGAAATTCTTCCAACAGTTTAGTTGGTTTAGGGGATATCATGTCCATAGTTAAAATCCCCCGGTATCCATTTGTGAGAACTATGGCCATGATCAGAAACGCCGTTATGTGAATATTAAAAGCACGACATGCTCGAAGTTTTGAAGGAATTGACACTTCAAGCTCTAGCAAATACGCGTACACCAAAATGATTGACAAACCTTTGTCTTTCAATTTCAAATGGATAATTAAGAAATACACGAATAGCATGTGGAATGGAACAAAAATAATGAAAAATACCCACAGCGACGTTTGAAATGGATTTAGCAAGCTTAGAAATAAAATGTGGTCTCTAAACCCGTCACAGGTAAGGAATTGAACTCCGACAGTCTTTAGTGCAAAAAAATTGGAATACTTTTGTTGGAGGTAAGGATGTATGTCAATTTCAGATTTAAAGAAGGAACAGACAGTCGTTTCGGATTTGTTGAAAATCGACAGTAAAATTGAAGAAATCACGCCTGTGGTTGATGAAACTCTTTTTGGAAATTGCAGACTTTCAGTTTGAAGCAATTTTACTGTAATGCGAGTATTGAAACTCAAACACATTTTCTTCTGGTTGCTTCTCTGAATAAATTTTAGTCGAGTGTACGCGGTGCTTTGGAAATCCCAAATTGTTTTATAAGGAAGTTGCTCAAATTCTATTTTAGATTCATAGTATTTGACACCAGTTGCCTCGTCGTGTACAATATTGACGGAAAAAATAATTTTATCTGGATTTTTATTTTTTGGAGATAAACTGTAAATGAACGTTTTCCCCACCAAGCCATCTTGCAGTATTTCAATAACCGACGTGACTTTAGAATTGGGCAAATGCGTTAATATATGCACGTACGTGTAATGAGTGTAGGCTTTATTTGCCAGGGAATATTGATCCATGCAATCATCTTCATCAACTGCTAGTCCACTGCTGTAGGCAGTTTTCAATTCAGCTCGTGCAAGATACCATTGTTGGAACCGAAAAGGGTTTTCCTTTTTTCGGTTTATTTCAGGCGGATGAAGAAAATAAATGGACAAACATTTTGTGTGGCGGTAGTTTATATTAGCTGTTAACACCTTTGCGTATTTCGAGCACAAAATTAGAGGATCTGCCACATCATTGTCATTATCATAAAAATCATAAACGACAGAAGGAATGGATGCGGTTTTCGACCTTGTTAGGACAAATGGGTGGGGGAATAAACTCAGATCCACACTTTCGGATTTTTCCGTAGCAAAAAGAAAGATCTGGTGTCTGCATTTTTGCAAAGCGTTTGAAATGTCCAATAAAACAATTTCCGTGTCTTTGCATGAAACTACTGTCGCAATGCAAAATACTATACTCAAAATTGTATATAAAAAGGGGAGATTTTTCATGATTATGAAGGAAAAAATTATTTATTTGTTCTACACTGAAATTTATGCTCAGTAAAATACTGATGAATATTTTTAATTAACCTTTCTGTTCACAAAACTGAGATGGCCGGGAAGTTCAGCTTGTGAAATTTGAGAAAATTGTATAGGTATAATGTGAGTGCCATAAGTGAGAACATGAGAACGAATATTTAACAGTATGATACAATAAAATTCAAAGTAAGAGTTCTGAAAGACAAAGCTTTTCGTATATGTCAAAGCCGAAATGAGGTACAGTAGTAGTGATAAAAGTCAGCAATTAAAGACATTGATATTCACCATTAGTACGATTACTACGTAAAAATAATACACGAAGTCAATTCATATCATACCACTAAATAATATAAATATTGATGTCATGTATGAAAGTGACTATAGTTGTAAATAATTTAGTAGTTTTATACAACCGTTTGCTTTTTAGAGTAATTGAAAGCTAAAGTAGATGATATTCTACGGAATTTTATTGTTTCCAACCAACTTGTGTTTTAAAATAGCTACCTCATATATATTATATGCATATAATATTATAGGTTTTATAGGTGTACCATGTTTATAGTCGCACGCAATAATTGAAAAAAGCTTTTACAATTTGCTTTTTGCCCATCATATTCATAAATTAATGAAGTACCTAGCATAAATTAATTAGCTTCATTACAAAGATTGATGTGGTCAGTGTAGCTATATCTTTTGGTTTTAAACTCATCAGACTTTTGTTTAGCACTTATCTCACTTTCTACTAATAGCAACTTAAACCTGTTCGATCTACATTGCAAACAACTTTATTCAGTTTCATGAAGAAATAGTGACTTCAAATATTTTATTAAAACAAATTATTACTATATTTCTTTAAAAAAATTAGGCAAGTATGACTTTTTAGGACTGTAAAATATAAAATACGACATGTATGACTTTAAAAGCAATATGACAATTTAGGATTTTAAAACTTTGATGTATACCTATAAGCTCGTCAGGTCATGAAACAGATATTATATCCTGGGGTCTTAAGTCAGTAACCTTTACCAATACAAATATGACCAAATCCTACCTATCCTAGCTCTACTAATGATTAATCAATTAAATCTATAATTTAATTCCAATAAATGTAATGAAAAGACAAATCAACACACATGACAACGACAAAATGTAAAACTATTATATTGTAACAGAAAATGACGACCTTGCTGAAAATGTTATGTGAATGGTGCTGCCAATGTAGGTAAACCGTTGCCATAACAGGTACGGAAATGACGTCATAATCGAAAATAGC
>JABASD010005151.1:0-13185 GCA_019776165.1 Pogonognathellus flavescens | reverse complement strand
CCTAATCGATTCTTCATTTCGTGATGAATCGATTGGTACTAATACCATATTTTTAACTATCATAGTTAATGAGCTATTCCCCGTCTTAAAATCCTGCCAGTCGAATACATTGGCAGCATATCTATTTATACAAGCTCTAATTCAGTAGAGCTTGTACGTACAATCTAATGAAATGCACAATAATTTAAATTGGATACCTATTTCCCAAATTAGAATGAAAATAATGTTGTATTCTCGTGTAAATTGTAACTGATGACAGCTTTAATGGCGGTGTCGGTGTCCAAACTTAATCCAAGTTCTTCTAACTTATAGTTTGGTAAGTGATGACTTTCAAACTTCGGGTAATTTGAATCTTCCTTTTCTTAATTTTCACCAATGTAATGTGTCGAGTGTCGATTGCTTGTTGGGATGGGAAGAAAGTCAAGAAAGGATGTACGATATTGCTTGGTCGGCTTACTTAACCAGCAAGCTACTAAGGCGCTTTTAGCCGACAGCCAACATGCAATGTAGCCGACATATGGTATCCACAAGTTCTTCTGACAAATAAAATTTCGAAAAAGATCCAGCACCCACAGGACCCTGGGTCCCTGACCTGACCTTTTCGAAATTCTCATCCTCTACTCTCATAATCTCAATTGGATTTGTACTTTTGATTGTATTATATGCATGTATCATGCAAATGCAACGTTGCTGCAAGCAGACTTTTGCTTAGTGGACAAAAATAGACATTCATGAATATTTTTAGGATTTAAACAATTTCTACATTTTTTCTCTTCCATTTTAACCAATATCCGGTTGTTAAAATAGAATTTAAACTCTAGTTGCAATTGTACAACTGTAACTGTAAGTAAGCTCTTTGTTTGGCCGCGTACCTGTTCTGCATGCCATTTGTACTATGGAATATTACGTTTTTTGTGCAATGTTACCAAACGAAGGTATAAGTACAATATTAGCAGTGAAATGTTTGTATAGGGAATAAAAATCATTTTATTTTATTTACTCTCACGTATATTTTTTAATGCAAATCATCTAGAAGTACAGGGCTTAATTACAAATGGAAGTACATAAGTTAATTTGTAAAAGTACTCACTCAGTAGATTAATGAAGTAATTCAGCTTTATGATACCACCACAATAGTTGATTTGCAAATCATATTGTAAGTTTAAGTCTACATACCTACATGATTTTTATGATTTCAATTTTAAATTCATCCACTGTGTACAAAGTACAAATATGTAGTCAATTATAATAATGTGGTCAAATAATTTAGACCTTATATGTTATAATAATTTGATTCATCAACTATTTAACGTGGAGATGTATACCTCTGCTGAATAATTGACAAAACTTGCATTGTTTCCCTGATAAATATTTTTCCAGAATTCATAAACAGTGACTATGTAAAACGTTCTCAATTCTCAAGCAATTGCAAAAATCCTTGTAGCACAAACAATAAGTAACTATTCTACACGTGCAACGACAAAATACTCTCCACTTTAAAGCAAGAAGCAAGCTTGATCTTATAGTTCATTCCAAAAAATAAATAACAAATATTAGTCAATAGTTCGGCTTAATTTAAATGCGATTAGTATCTACGCAAAGCACATTAAATTCAACTGCTCCCTTCAAAACAATAATGTAACGTGTAATATTAATTAATTTCTATACATTAATTTTAATAAATACTGTGATTCCTTCTCTTCTGCAATCAAAACATTGTTTGACCAGTACCAGGCAGACAATTCTAATTTCAATTTATATTCACAGTAAATCTAAACACATGAAGATTATTTCTTAGGTATGACTATTTATTTCATATAGAATATATTCATATTCATAATATATTATTTGTACTCCTCTTTTGATCACGCAAGTAATATGCTTTTAACATTGAAAATGTGATTCCTAAACTGCCATTATGTACATATCTCTAATTGACTGTTTCGATACACACATGTTTAAGTACATTTACATAATAAACAATAATTTATACACTAAATAACTATTCTTCTGCGTCACTAATAACTGTATTAACTAATAACGTAGTAATAACTAACCGACTATGCTAATAAGTACACAGTACATATATGGATTAGCATTGCATGTGCTTTACATTTCATATTGGCAAAAAATCATCCATTATGTAACTAGTAGTTTGGCTTCGAGTCATTATTTGATAAAGTCGACATTAAATATTAAACATTACAAATCAGAATTACTAAAGTCATCTACGAATATACATTATACTATACAATATAATTGTTGACAGTTTAAAAGTCAAGTACCACAGACATCACCTCACCACACATAAAATATTCCGACATTACGACATCTCGCTGTCGGATCATAATTCTGTTAGGTAGGTTTTTTTTAAATACTTCAAAAACCATTCTAATTACATACAATTTCCTTACTACACTGCAAGTAATCGATACATGTGTGATTGGGAGAGCCTTAGTAATTGAGACCATGAACATATGAGACCATGAACAATAACAAATCTTGTAAATTAATAACAATAGTCAAACTTTCTAATATAAAACTATAGAGCACGAATATTGTCACTGGGTAAGGTAACTAATAAATTTAGAGCTTACTTAACCAAAACCAATTTAAATAGCAGCAGCTGCGGCTGCAGCCGCCACTGCTTTGTCAGCCTGGTGAGGATTTTGTCTTTCCGGTGAAAGTAAATCTTGTCTATCCCGTTCTCGTTCCCTTCCCGGTCTGTACGAATCAATTAAAGCATCAACTTTTTGTTCCGTCGGCTTCCACTCTTCCCATCCTGATTCATTTTGCAACCAAAAAATGACAGTAGTGTGGTTTGCACGAACAGATACTTCACTCCTTTACAATCAAAATTCCCATTCTTTTAAGCATTTATATTCTAATTATAATTTTTGAAATTAAGAGACATGTTTTGACAATAAATTAATAATAACATAATGCTTTATACTTTTGCATTGCATGCTGCGCCCCATGACGGTATTCATGTTCGAAAGCAGGAATACTGACTTGCTTCCGTTTCCACCTAGAACTCTCCAGCCTTTTCAGCCATGGGAATTCAACATCACCTCCTGCGACGTCTTTATCTTCTGTGTATTCAGGAACAAAAACTATGAACGACATGGGCTCTCTCGTACCAGCTGTAAAAAATAATTAAAATCTTGAAATAACTTACAACTAGCTTGTTTAAGACTATAGACTACTTAACGTTTTTGCGATCTTATTTCAGACAAATGCCTCGGTTCTATCATGACCCCATATTTTCACACATAAACAACTCATAGCGTTTGAAGAAAACCCTCAAAATGAATTCATTTTTAGAAAAATTATAACTGGGTCAGACTCGTCATCTGTATCATCATTAAAATATGTCACTACAATAAAACGTTTCAATTGAATTTCGATGGAATAGTAACTAAAAATCAATACTTACACAATAATTCCTCTGCATGTGTTATAGCTGCATCAATCAATTCTTCTGAAAAAGGTGGATTCATCTGAAATGAACCAGATACAGGACGATAGTCCAAGAAATTGCCTCTAGATCCGAAATAACCGTCAGTGTCTGGAAATGCCGAACAATATTGTCGGAAATAGCAGTTAAATGGAGATGCAAAGCATTCGAATGTCACACCGAAATTACGTTGAATTGACTCAAACACGGGAACTGGTAAAGAACCTATAATTGTAAAATTTTCGTTATAAAACTAAAATAGCGAAATTCGGAATTGTTTAATATAATCATGGGGTAAGTGAGCTACCTTGGGTGCTTTGGGCAGAAGTGTAATCTTCACAATATGCGTTATATCGTTTTAGTAAACAGTAGCTGCGAACCAGAAAAAATTCAAACTTTCTATCATCAACACAGTTATACCGGTAAAGTTGCTCCTGAAAAACCAATACAAAATAAGTTAATTATTCACTAATCGTTTGTTGTTTTGTCGTAATTTGAACGCATGACTGTAACAACTGTAATCCATAGATCATAGATATAGGCAATGAAATACGTATAAAAAGTACTAAAGTACCAATTTTTGTAGATACTGAGTAGTAATTTTGACCGCATCATTTTTAAATTTTAATACAGCGTGTTCACGATCTGGCTGTAGGAAGTCTATTTGCGGTAATCTTCCAGAGTCAGAATAAGTATATGCCCCACAAAGTACCGGATGACATCTAACTCTACACTTTTCCTAAAATTCAAAAGGACGGTATTTCTAAATATGTAGGTTTATGGTTTAATGATTGTAATTATGAAAAATATAATATAAATCACTTACAGGCTCATAGTCGCCCTTAATTTCGGGGTTAGTCAGAAGTTTCAAATGAGATTCTCGAACATTTTGTGAATATTGTTTAGCGAGTAGACTCATCTTTTTACAAATTCCTTCTACTGAAGATTTGGCAGCTGTGTGGACATGAGGTTGACAAGTCACTTTGAGATGAGTCAAACGTTCCTGAAATGCTTCATACGGTTGTCCTCCTGTTGATTTTAGCCATGAAAATGTTTCATCCACCTTCCATTTCACAACTTTTCTGGCTTCACTAGACGCACTCCTACAAATCAACAATTAGGTTAATAAATGCCAATAGGTATGTTAAATTGGCCGGTAGTTTGCATCAGGATTGTTTGTATAGGGTAATACATTTCAGACAAATGCCTCAGTTTCTATCAAGACCCACAATCTTAACAAAATACCATGTTCTGAAGAAAACCTTCAGGTTATGGAAACATATTTAAGACTTTGAAGTGGTCAGACTCGTCATCGTTCTCATCATCAATAAATTTTAATATTCCTGTTTGTGTTTATAAAATACTTTTTATAAAAAATGTTATTTACCTTGTCTCTATTGTTTTTTTGCATGCTTCCGCGAATTTAGCTAATTGCTTTCGAGCATCTCCTGTGTACCTCGGCTTCACGACTTTCATTGGAATATCATTCATGATCTCTTTCATCATTACTTGAGAAACAATTCCTTCTGGGTTATCACAAGAGGGAAATATTGGGTCGATACCTTTAAGATCTGCCACTTTTCTCTCCAGAATCCACCTATAATGAGACAAAGTAAAAAAACATTAATTAAAGTAAGCATTAATAATTACAACAATTAGACAGAAACAAAACTAGAACCAAATTCTATTTTATATTCATATTTTTTCAGACAAATGCCTCAACTCAGTCATGGCCCAAAAATTCTAACATTTTAATCCGTAAATACCGAAGAAAACCTTCGATGCGAATTCTATTAAGAATTTATGTTTGGTCAGACTCGTCATCGTTCTCATCATTAAAACCTACTTATCATAATCATAATGGTACTTCTCTGTCTCCAAATCCATAAAATAAAGGGTACCTGTTTAAAGACTCCTTTGGCGCATCGATTCCTTCTCTGGACATACAAGATTGATGATAACATTGTCTAAGTTTGGCAACAAGCTGAGATCTCGTCTGTTCGACTTCCGGATGCGGAGGCAACAGATGAGGATTGGGACCCGCTACCTCTGACGCATACACATTCGAAGGTATTTCTAAGTCCCACGGTCCTCTATATTTGATTCACAATTAAAAATTTAGAGCCACATCCTACTTATAAGAGCATCGAGGAAGTATATATATAGTAGTATAAGCTTTCGCTTATAATGCAGATAATATATAAAGCTTTCCCTATGACTTGAGATTGTTTCTATAGGGTAATACATTTCAGACAAATGCCTCGGTTCTATCAAGACCCACAATCTTAACAAAATACCATGTTCTGAAGAAAACCTTCAGGTTATGGAAACATATTTAAGACTTTGAAGTGGTCAGACTCGTCATCTTTCACATCATCAATAAATTTTAATATTCTTGTTTGTGTTTATAAAATACTGTATTATACGTATACCGTATATGTATACTGTATTGCATGTACATTTTTACTTTTTACGGAAAGTCACTTACGCTAAAATAAACTTTTTTAGAACGGGACTGCCTAAATGTTCACCAGACGCCCTCCGTTTAATGCCAGTAACTGTTCCCGTGCCATTGTTACACTGAATTCCCAGTGGGTCAGTTAAAGGATCGTACTAAAGATAATTAAAAACCACATAATTAATTTACATAATTAATAATTACTAATTATACAATGTCATACAAAATCGTACAAACTTACTAAACTATGTCCTGGAGGATGACGCCCAGGTAATGGAGGTACTTCCCATAACGATTCCCCACTTGTGCAGTTCCAAAAATACCATCGATTTTCTCGTTTGCTCCAAAACTTTCTCCATCCCAAAGTTAACAATTCCGGATGAAGATCGTGCTCATTACCCGTTGGTCCATTACTAAAGGGATTTGTTGCTGGTACACCCTGCATAAATTGATAGTCCATAAATAAAATTAGTTTAAAGTAACAAAGTAACAACATTCATACAAATATTGAATATAATGACTGCAATTCACAAATCATCTCAAAAAAAGCTTTTAAAAATTATTTAAGATACCTGCGGTGTATGGGGCACTGGTGCTGGAGTCAACGGACCCGAAATTGGCTGTGGACAATTTGCTGGTAATTTCAAACTAAATGGCTGATGCTGAGTTACATGTATTGGAGGAGGTTGTGATTGAGGATTTATATACGGATGACCGGGTGGTGACTGCAGATGACTTGAGATCGGAACATGGTGCGATTGGGATGGCACAACGTGTGTAGAAGGATGTGGAGGTATTTGAATTCCTGAAGCAGCACTGATTGAATGAGGTGGCTGCTGTATTTGTGATACTGGAGAAACTTGTCCATGATGAGAGCCGTAAGAAGGAGGAGGATTTCCAAGTTGATGCGGTGGTGGAGGAGAATAATGGATGTGATTTTGGTGGTAAGGAAGGTAAGGTGTAAGCGGTTGCGGTGAACCCAAGTGATTGTGATGCTGAAGATTTTCTGGAGGCTGCTGCTGATGGTGATGTGGAAGTGAATGGTTCCCTCTATGAATAATTGAAGGGTCAGAGCCATGAGGTGCGGTGGAGCCGAGAGCTTGTGGTTGATTATTATGACTCGACAACGAAACGGCAGTGTTATTGTACGGCTCCCAAGAAGACATCACTTAGCACTTCTTTCCCTGCTTCATACAAATTACAACGTGCAACTACATTAAATCGGTTATTATTAGCACTAACACAGTCATACAATTCAAATCCATACCGAACCAAATAATACGCTTTCACCACCTCCTTATTAAGTTTCCTACAATATACATGTTAAAAACTTGCCTATACATAGTCAAATCACTCGCTATCACTACTAGTAGTTGTAGCCCGTAGCATACAAGTCAACAAGCTCTGATAGTATAAACAGTATCCAACTCAGTTTCAGCATGTTAAGTAATAAACATATTTATTACATGCAATCTTTTGATTTTATTTCTATGTATACATTACATTGTAGATTGTATCAACATAATTAACAATACAATATTTAAAAAAATACTTTGATAGTCTATGCGCAGAATATTTCACAATGACACAAAGACAATCATAATATAATCGTTTTGGACAGGACTAGATTAAAAGTATAATAATTATAGATGTGGTCACAAGGTCACAGAAAGATTTAGTGTACCAGCATATATAAATTCGTGTAGGTATATAACTTGTAACATTCTTCTACATGACATCCACATACTCATGGCAAATTGAACGCTGCTAAACCGGTTACAACTTATTTTCTTAAAATGTGATATGCTTACATTAATACTCTTATTTTAAAATGGCAAAGAAGACTTAACATGAAAAAAGGATTGTTTTGTTCATCTGAACAAAAAATAGAAAATTCTTACATATTAAATGTAGGCATAGGCATAATATATACCTATATCAAGGCTGACAAGGCTTGTCTATTATCTATATACTATGTACATCATAATACATGTACTTTGTCTCGTCCCCTGCCCCTCTTATGTCTTATTTACTGGCATAATATTATGACATATAAGTTTGTAGGAAAGCAATCCGCACGGGTGGAATACTTTCAGTATCCTAGTAACGACGTTACGAGGGCGCAGAGAAAAAAATCGCTAAAAAAATCGGTCGCCGAAGGCGGCCGAAAAAATTATGGGCCTCGAAAAGAGGAAAAAATAGAAAAAAAAGTACTGATTTTGCTAAAGTCAAGTCCTCCGACCTCTAAGAAACAGCCCTCCGAGCCGACTGTGGGCCTTCGGCCCACAGTCGGCTCGGAGGGCGCTGATTTCGTTACGAGGGCGCTTAGAAACTATTCCACCCGTGAAAGAAACTTTACAATTCACATTTAATTTAATTGTGAAGATAAACAGCAAAACACTAATTAGGACACACAATGATTCTTTGATTCATAATCTATCGATTGGTACTAATATTATATTTCAACTATCACCGTTAATCAGCTATTCCCGACTTCAAATCTTTCTACATTTTAACACGGTAAAGTACAGTCATAGCTGTCACTACAGTTTAAAAAAGGAGTAGTAGCGTAGGTAGTAGTAGTAGTTTAGGTTGGCGAGAAAGCATTTTTGATTGATGAAAAGAACGGACAGCGTGAGTGAGCGGATTGAGAAGAGGAGACTGGACGGACTTACTTTTTACTAGTGCGAACAGAGCTTTTGATAAAGGTTCCATTTTTAGTTTGATGCATGGAGGAACGAAGCTTTGGGAAAACCAGAAAGAAAGACAATACGGAAGATATTAATCCAAGTCAAAACAAAAATACACAACCTAATTCTTTCATTTCAGTCGTGAAATACAATTGCAGCCGTACATAAACGAAGTCGCCCACGAGGGGGGAGCGGTATTGCCGAAGACGATGAAAACGATGTTGGGGGTGGGGTGGTCAAAGGCAAGACGACGTTGTTGTTTTTAAAATACATATTTCTTTTTCACCACAAAGCAATTTGTGTATAAAACACTGATTTTTATCTGCATCGCTGTATTTACCCTGTAAAAATCCGACTTGTGTCACTATACTGGTCTCAATTTTCGAAACTGTGCCTATTCAGTCTATTTGCAAAGTTCGCCACAAATAACAGCTAATTTTCACACAGCATTTTAATAGAGGATTTCTGGATGTCACCTTATACAATCACGGTCTTAAAATATAGTCTACATGAAGGGTCTACATGCAATAACCTCACATGTACAGCGGATCAACAGCTGGCCAGGCTGGCCTCATTAGAAGTGCATGTACACTAGCTATATTTTAAGATCGTGATTGTATAAGGGGCCATTCAGAAAGTCCTCTATTGTTATGCAAGGCTCTATGCCCATTGTTATTTTTCTGCCATACATATTTTTGGCTTGGCTGATAGATTTTTGATAAGGGGCCTATGAACCAACATTACGGCAGAAAAATATAACTATGGCCACCTTAACTATGTTGACTTGTTGTTATGTATGAGGAAAATGAGCTGTAGATTTTGGGAGTCAATAATTTCTATGATAACTATAAATGGAATTTTTTAATAGTTTGGCTGATTAAATAATTATAACAAACCGTCCCTCATCCTTCAAATCCCCATAAGCCCAGGGCTCACTAAATCCAAAAGCCAATAAATGCCTCTCGTTGGTTGTTGAGATTTTAAATTGCTTTCCTACGGCGGGTGTCAATCGTCAACAAATGACATTGGCTTTCGGAACCAGGGAGCAGTGGGGCTTATGGGGATTTGGAAGAGCAAGGACGAAATAAGACCTCAAAATGTCAATAGTTTCTCGCAATTTTAATCAGTTCGACATATTCCATCAAAAGTTATTTCCCTAATTGCATGGTCCCCGCAAAATTTTAAATACGCGCAGTGGCATACAGCGCGCTTTTTATTTAGCTTTATTGAAACCCCAAGTGCAATGTTTATCGTCTAAAAATGATATTGCACTTTTTGTAGAAAATTACAACACATTTGCACTGATTGCCAACATGGTCAGTCGTCAGAGAAGAGAGGAGTTGTGACCCTTAAAGGGGTCCAAAATGTGGGATTTTTGGACAACGTGGTTTATGTACGACCTTTGGGAATAGAGCTGCAGCTTGAAATGAGCAAACTCAAAGTTAAAGATGCCACTACAAAAAGCCATTTTCTATTTTAATTACTCCTTCTGATTACTATTATTCCTACTAATTACTATTATTCCTACTAATTACTATTATTCCTACTAATTACTATTATGATTACTGTACTCCTTCAATGGCCCAACATCAACATCTCTACGGCGCTCACCCTACACTAACTACACTTGCACGCTTAATTGCTTACGGATACACTTGAATCAACTATTCATTATTAATTACTCGATAAAAAATAAGTACAAATGTCTCACTCCTCGTTGGACATCTCCCATCAAATTAATAGTCTCTCGAAAGTAAAAAAACGAATGAAAAATAATAAAATCTTAATTCCGCTGCAGGACTGACAACTGATGAAATGAGAGGAAGATAAAATGACAAGTGATAGAATATTGTAGGAAAAGGTGAGAGCTCAACAGTTGGGAAAATTATTACACTGCATTTCTTCAAATGTCACATGCCCTCTGACAATTCGTGAATTGTCCAATTAAAAGACGGATATTGACGGAGTTGCGGTGGTGTATTATATTATAAATCAGGCTTGTAATAATTTGATATTTGTTTGAGGAAATTCCTACAAGGCATATGGGTTGAGACGTACTACTGCAAATCTATGTAATATTTAAAGTAACTACAGTATTGTATTGTATTGTATTGTATAATTTATTTTCAAGTGCAAAGACATATTCAGTACAAATAACTGGTTTCCAAATGGAGCACCGAAAGCAGTCTATAGTTTATAGATGCTTTACTCCCGATACAAGCCAGAGTCATTATAAGTTTACGATTAGGATTAAATACAAATTGAATTACTGCTAACTGTAAAAAAGAGTTGCAGTAGGGATGAAAACATCAGATAGCTTTTAAAAGAAGTAGCGAAGAAAAAAGGAACGGACAGATTAAAATGAAGAAATGTTGTGAAAATTTGAAATGGGACTTATTCTGAAAAAGGACTTGAGGCAATGCAGTTGCAAAATCTTTACAAAATGTGAAACGAACTTTTGGCTTATTCTCTTTTGGCTAACGACGTCCATATTTCCCTCCGTATGATGTCTGTGCCGTGATCTAAATAACTAACATTCACAATCATTTTTTCACTGTATGCATTCACTCATTTGCATGCATATCTACTCTTTTTCATTTCCATATTTGTAGATGCATCATAAAAGTTGCTTCAAAGGAAAACTGCGCTTTCTACGAATAGAAATGACTACTATTCAGCTTTGCATAAAACAAAGGACTATTTAAAAGTCTGTCGCCTCATTTTATTATTCACAAAAAGTTGTTTTCGGAAATGGACTGGTATTTCAACTATAACACGTAGAGAGGCGTTATTAAGCTTTTTGGAAAGGTGGGAAGATTGTGGAGCGCTGGGACCGACCAATGTCGCAGTATCTGCAGCGCACATAGTAAAATTGAAGACACTACAAATAGTGGCAAAGGTCGGTGCAGTCGCCTGGCCATGGATATCTGAAAGAGTTTCAAAAAGCCATGCATTGGATATATGGATCCAGCCAATGAGACGAGTTCTGACCATCAATTAATAACTGAAACGCACAGGCAGACACCTTTGACATCTGTAGATGGCCTTGTCCCGGTCTGTACCGTGTGATCTTAATAATAGTATGAGCGGAAGACATGCACGCCAACTTAGCCTTACGGGTCTTCGTAACAGCTGAGTGGTGGGGAATGTCAAAGTTCAATATAATTTTATATCCAACGTTTAAATAAAAGATACATTTAAATACCAGTCAATAAAAATGAAACTGGCTGACAAACTAAATCCTTGCATCATTCATTTGTACTTTTACTGTGTAAACTCAGTTCCCGCAAAACAGTTCTCCTTCCAAAATATTTGTTACATTTTTATGCGATTGTTACTATTGCTATTATTTAGATAGTCAACTTCCTCAGTTGAAATACGAAAGAGTTTTTCATCGTGCGTAGGTTTCTCTATGAAAAATGTTAAAATGCAAAGGGGAAAAGGGGAACACGTGGTATTTGGGTATGACATTTACCTTTGGCTTTCCTAAACTAATCAGTTCATCTGCTTGGCTCTCCGTAATAAAATCGTGTACCATCACCACGTACGGATCGTGAGATTCTTCCTCAATCTGTCAAATAAATCAAACTTGTCACTTTTTAAAACATTTTCAAGAGTCGTTAAACCATTTTATTGCTCTCTGAAGAAGGGGATGTGTATTCCAAAGGTGCTGAGCATCGGATGGCTAATTCACTTCAAGCAGAACTTTTGTTCATAGTGTAAGCCTTGCAGATGGAAATGGATGTATCCATTTCCATCTGCAAGGCTTACTTTTGCTTGCAACCATCCCTTACTTTTTAGGAACAATTATTTTCTATCCCTTCTTCTAAACGTCTAGAAGAGTACAAAGCTAATTAAATGGAAAATGGCAACTTACCTTGAGAGGAGAAATACTTAGATATGGAGATCCTGTTTTCTTCAGTCTACATTTCAAATTTGCTTCGATTACGTGAGGCTAAAGCGGAGAATACAAACAAAGATCGTTAGAGCATGTACTCAAGCAATTGTCATCTACAGTCCTACATCTTCAGCGTAAGGGGTCATCCAAGGGAGTCAGCAAAAAACAGACATGGAGGAGGGTAGGGGTTTGGCAAAAGAGGATGCTCTAGAGGTCGGACCCCAACCTAAAACCCAGAAATTGGGTTTGGTTGGGTTTCAATTTTATTGAAGGTCATTCAAAATGGGTCTAGGACTAGGTCAGAATGGGTCGAGTTATCAATATTAATTTGTTAATAATGTTTCATTCGTCATTGTATTAACTTAATATTCATCTGATATTCATATGCAATACTCAATACAGTTAGTACATACATACTCATATTCGTCATAGATTATGGCTTCATTTTAGTTCATAAAAATAAAACGCAGCTTGTGATGTATATGTCGTAGTCAACGAGAGCCGTTGGTCAATGGAGCACCATTGCCCGGGTGGGCAGAGACGGTTTCTAGTTTATAATTTTGCTTAACCCCAAAGTTTATGCCTTCAACATAAACCGTTTGTTTCGAAAAATTTTCCAGACATTCCTGAACCTTTCTGTAAACTTATTCATTCATAATACTTTGACTTTGGTGTGATTTTC
>JABASD010005150.1:0-13185 GCA_019776165.1 Pogonognathellus flavescens | reverse complement strand
TTGATAACTAGTATTAGTCTTTATGAGGTAGTTTAGATATTATTTTGTCATTACTTGCTAAGACAGTGAGACATGCATTGTAACTACTACGCAGATATACCAGTAAATGAATTTAAGATGTAAGTAGTTAGGAATTCTTCAACGTATTGGTTCCAATCTGGTTCCAATAATTAGTAACAATTTCATGGTACCAATGAACTATCTAGTCTATAAATACAATGTTTCAATAATCTGAAGCAAATACCTATTTAATTAATTAATATAAATTCGTTAAGAATAAATTGCATTATTTGACAAAAGGCTTCGTCCAATATAAAATGACAACAGCTATTTTACGCTGCATTTTGTTATGCAATTTTACTTCTTCCTTTCCATTAAACCTACATATTCACATAAATATTGATTTAAGCATACACCTTAAAAAACTGGCATAGCTTGAGCGTTTCAAGCCATCCTTGTTCATAGTATATCCGAAATGTTCTATTAAAGGACATCAAACTACCGAAGTATAGGAAGGAACCGATTTTGCTGTTAAATATATAGAGGAATTTTGTGTGCATCTTTACGGAATGACACAATTTGACTCGGAAGCTTTTCGTCGACTTGTTTCGGCCGTCGTTGTGAATGAGAAATGAATGCTCGTGTTTTGTGCGCGTTGGGTTCATCTGCGTTGTAGACAGAGAAGAACGAATAAATTATTCTGCAGAAATAATATTATTATAAAGGAATTTCTTTGCAACAGGACACACTAAAAAATACTTTCAGACTCACCTTAAAGGACAAGTGAAGGTTTTCTGACAAAAAATTGATTTTTTTAATAAATGTCATTTGTGGACACACCCACCAACCAAAGCTATTCACAAAAGATTGAGCAGGAAAAGAATCTTTGCAAAACTATGATATTGTAAATTTTAGCATTATTTTACTGAGAATTGTATACTTCTATTGAAATTCACGAAAATTGTCATAATGTCGTGCTATCAGATACAAGTACAGGTTATTGCCATCGTGGAAATAGTAAGTGTTGTCAAAATTCTTAGAGTTTAGACATTTTTTCCATTGTAATTTTATTGTTTTGTAATCATAATTTTTATAAATGTTAAATATTGGTAAAATATTGGGAATTGTGCCTTGTTTTTCAGATTGTGTCAGCTTTAATGCTATTTCTCGTTGGTTTGAGCGTAATCACGATTATTGCATACAACGATGAATTCTTGGAACAACTTCACGACATTCCACCAGTTCTAAGAAACATCTTGTCTTTTGACCGTAAGTATTTATTCCGTGATATCATTTTGAAATTGGCTAATTTATTTGTGTTTCACCTCGTTTAGTCATTGTTAATTGCTTTTATATAATTCAAGCTAGTTCCTATCATTAAATTTGTAATTAAAATTAGCAATAGACATTATTTTAGTAATTTAACTAAAAAAAATATTTTAATACTGGTGAGACTTATTGCGGCGCCTCGCGCCGATGGGGAATAGGCCCTTAAATGAAATTAATATTTTAATTATGATGGATCACATACAATTACAGTAAAAACTGTACATGGAGCAATTGCGGGCATTAATATTTTGGCCAATAAATGCATACAATAATTTACAAATGAGGTTTCGAATAAGAAATTTTCATTAACCAAATTGGCCTTGTCGTCACGGTATGGAGCTTCTCGTCACTGCTTGGCCTTTTCGTCACGGTATGAGGTTTCTCGTCACGGTTTGACCTTTTCGTCACGGTATGGATTTTCTCGTCTAGATATGCTCATTGTCGTCACGGCCTTCTCATCAGGGCTTGACCTTATTTGTCTTCTTGTGGCGGGTTTGGTTGTCCAGTTCTGTAGTTTGTCATAACGTCGACAGTATACCGTATATGCAATACAGAATAGCAATGAGGCAGCTTCTGTGATAAGGGCTCTTGCACATATAGACATATTTTAGAGTCACATATTTGAAAAGGTTTAGGTACTTTTAGGTAAAAATACAACGACCTTTTTATTTGTCACTTTCTGAGAAATGCTTGCAATTGCTTTCAGTTTATTTGCTGGCGGGTGGAATTTTTCTAACAGTTTTTTCTCCATAATTAAAATAAAAAACGTAAACGTGTCAGGTTTAATTAGCTTTAAAATTGAGTATTTGTTTAAGCCAGCAGTAAATTCGCGAAAATGGTATTCCCAAATGGGCTGAGTCCATGCTCATGTTGTAGGTTATGTCTAACTGAGATGCAGAAAAATACAAATTTATTTTTTAATCTTCCCCTTTTTGGGGTTAGGGGTGAATATATATTTTTTGCAGTTTTAATTTTCCAAATTTCAATTTTCATCCAAAATCGATGGGACTTTTTTAGAAATTGCAATAAGGACTAGAGAGGCAACAAGATTTGCATTTTTTTCTCACAATTTTAGTATTTCAGATAAATGTTTGAAATTTTGAAGGTCACTACAAGGTCAAAAGGTGAGATATTGACATTAGTACCCCTTATTTTACAGGCTCTTTCTGATGGTGCAATTAGTTTTTCGAAAAAATTAATTTTTAAGCATAAAAACGCACTTTTAAAGTTTCAAACATTCAACTTATAATTGTGCATTTTCTAAAAAAAGTCCCATCGATTTTGGATGAAAATTGAAATTTAGAAAATTAAAACCGCAAAAAATATATATTCACCCCTACCCCAAAAACGGGAAGATTAAAAAATAAATTTTTCTGCAACTCAGTTTGACATAACCTACAACATGAGCATGGACCATTTGGGAATACGATTTTCGCGAATTTACTGCTTGCTTAATCAAATACTCAATGATGTTTTTCACATCTTTCTGCCGAAAGCGGTTCAGGAGATTTCCTCTTTCTAAATGTAGTTCCTCGCAGATGTAAATGTGTGAGGAAATTAAGGAAATATTCACTTTTGTTGGTCGATCTTATTATACTAGACTAATCTTTGTATTTTATTTACAGCTATACAGCAGGTTGGTTTCTTTCTGATTCCCATTGTGTACTGGATTGTCGAGCTGGGGCTGGCGATTTTCCTTCTTCATATTGCAAACAGGGTAAATAAGAATAAATAATGTTAATTAATAATAGTTGTTAAGTGCAATTTAAAAAAAGAGTATTAACATGTTAATAGTAACGTTTGGAATTATTTTTGGCTAGACAATTTGCTAAATTTGCCAAACATGAATAGAAAAATATTGAATTGGAAATAATTGATTTTTGACTAATGATAGCTGCAATACAAGAGACTTCGATTTTGGTCTACTGTGACAAAAACGCTGGTTCTTGTTGGAGCATTGTTTGCCGTGACGAACTACTTGTTGTATCAAACATTGACTGACATCATTGGAATCCAAATAATGAAGATCGCATTCACGATGTACACGATTTGGGCTGTGGAAGCTCTGTTGGCTGAAATAAAGGAGAAAGGTCAATCAGTCACTCCACCAAACAATCCTGGATTTAATTACTACCCGGATGAAAAGTCAATGCTACCCGCACCCACCATCCACCCGTTCCATAATATCTAATCCATTCAACTGCAAACATTTTGACTTCAAAATGAAATGCAAAAAAAAAAGTTTAATTAAAATGAAAATACTAATATTGTAATTCCCTAAGCTTATTGTTAACGCTATTTCGTTACGGAATTGCAATTTGGTCTTGTGAGAGCGGTTTAGATGAGACGGGTATTATAATTTCCGCGTTTGAAAGAATTTTGAAAAATATGCGAAAATGGAAAAGCGGAAAGAATAAAAACTGTAAGAAATAGATTATTTTTAAGACGTTATTAAATTATATATATAAATTATTAACAATTAAAATAGCATTTTTTATTTCTTATAGTTGATTACTTTAAAGTGTTTCGCTAGACAGTAATATTTTTCAGAAGATTAAATTTATTTTGCTATATTAGCAACTTGTTACGATAAATAAATAAAGAATATTAAGAGAGGAATTTTAGTTGGGAGAGGAATGTGAGAGAACAAACAGAATTATAATAATTGAGTAAAACTGAGAATGTACCTAATATGAATTTGCGATGGCCATCCAAATATTGTGCGTGTAGTTTTCTACCCTATAGTGTTTGAAATATTGTTATATTCGATTTGGCACGTTCGATCATTTGTATTTACAACCAATTCAATTTTTATACATTTACCTAACAGTCAGACAAGGTGTTAAGGGGTATAAAATTACACCTCATTTAAAACTATGAATAATATAGCTAACAAATTATGTGAACGATTCAAGAAAATAAAAAGTTTCATTTAGATTTCTGCAGACTGGTTTAGAATTATTGACAACTTTTACACGTTTGAAATTTATTCCAAGTTATGTATACGCATTTAAATGTACTGTTTAATTTTTTAATTTCTTTCTGTTGGTTTCTACTGTATATTGAATTGAATTTATTACATTTTAAATGTTCATCATTTATCATGTTTCCTATCACATAATTTTCACATAACATATACTGTACAAATATACTGTGCCACTTTGGCTCTTAATCTTATCTTACCGATGGAAATATTGGAGGTCAATACCACGGATTCGGAGGCAAGTCTGCTGACCGGAGTTGTCGTTTCAATGATGAATCCAAAATGGTCTGCGATTACTACACTAACCCCAACAAGGCTTACAGCAAGTACCCTTTGTCTGTCAATGCTGTTAATATTTGTGACATTTCATTCCATTGCTTCTGTTAAAAAATGAGTATCTCCCTTATGAGTTTTAACTGCATGAATATTACAAAAAACATTTTTCCACCCAAGTAAAAAAATATTTTGATACATCGTGAATGCTCCTTCATAGTTTATTTTTATAGAAAACCGTAAAACTTGTTGAAAACTAATTTTGGTGTGTTTTTAGGTGAAAACGCTTCAGCTTACTTGAGTTATTTCGAAAATTTCGATGGAAAGGAATCTCACAATGTGTACGTCGCCGTTATTAAGTGATGGAACTAAGTGAAATCACTTAATAGGAATGATGTGTCCGTCTGTCTGTCTGTCTGTGAACGCTCACAAGTTGTTCGCAAAAATTCGCCATGAAGGAGAGGTCATGGAGAAAAATGACAAAGGACAAAGTTGTTCCTCAAGACCTCAGCTACAATATTATATTGTGGGGTCAAAACATGTGGTCACAAGGTCACTCCAAGGTCAACAAAAAAAATTCAGCCAAAATGATATAAAACTTTTCCCTCTTGACCTTAGCTACAATATAGTAGCGTCAAAACGGGGGTCTTAATGTCACTCCAAGGTCAACCGATAAAAAATTACCCGAAACGGTCTCAAAATCATCAGAAAACTTGTCTCACACCTTCCAAAGTTGTTGAAAGTTTGGCGCATATCACCCCAAGTTATTAAAAGTTTGTCGCGTATCACCCCAAGTTATTGAAAGTTTGTCCCATTTCACCCCAAAGCATCCAAATTATGTCAAACACCACCACTGGTTTCCCAAAAATGTGAATGACGTCACACAAATTCACTAAGTTGCCCATGTTCCATCACTTTACAATATCCGTTTTACAATGGTTTATTTGCTTCGACAACGGTGATGTCGGTTGGTTTGCTGCTTCCGGAACTAAATCTCTTTCTGCCGAAGAAACTAATACTGTAACTGAACATGTTAAAACCCTTGGCTTCGATCCTGCCAACAGAGTTCCTTTGTACACCGAAAAATTCTAAACATTTTTTCGTTCCTTCTCACTCAATACTAACAATCCTCACGTCCAACTGACCTTTTCCAATCGAACATTTTCTTATTTATTTATAACCTCTGGAGGAGTGCGATCTGGTATGCAATTTATCTTTATTCTTAACTATTTATTATTTGCCTACACTGCAAAAAATTTTTGTAATTAAGAGATATACCTACGAAGGTACATGAATTTTAACTACATATATCTATACTTTTCTCAGTAATTACGCTTTATTTATATCGTATTTATTTATTTCTCTCTTAACACCAAGTGCAAATTACAATGAAGAAGCGAGGGATTGGAACCAATATAATTTGACTAATTTGAATCATACAAATATTTACACACTTATGATAAATGCTAATAAAATATTATAATTTAGCACAATCACATTACATTTAGCACAATTAGTAATATTTTGTATAACATTTTATCTCCATAATTAAGTTACAATTCTGCCAGTATATTTTACTAAAATTGTAATTACTAATCCACCCGCTTACACCATGGCTTTTATTATTTATTCCATTTGTATTTATTTATTCTTTTTTATTCCGACTAATAAAACTGAAATTAAACCCACTCAACACTGTCACTACGTACAATTTATTTCGTTGCATTTTTCATATCGCATAAAGCTGCAAGCTTATAGCATGTTATTACTATACTAACAATAAATTCAATGTTAAGCTTTGATATTGTTAGAAAAGAATATACAATATACTGACAAGGTTTTGTTAATGATAGCGCATTTTAATTGTGAAAATTATGACATTCTATTTTCAATTTATCAATATCTGCACAATCTTAAGGTACAGTAAAATAGGAAGATTGTGTACAACTTAGAACTAATTGGGGTAATGGAGAAATCATAAAAACAAAATGATTATAATTATTTATTTTCTTACCGGAACAGTGAGTTTTTAACAGATATAACTAGCTGGAATTTATTTTATTATATTTTAACTACAAATTTGGTGAAAAGGGCACATCTATATAATAATAATAATAACTACCTATGTCCAATTAGTGCACCTATATGTGATTTATATACTCTGGTGACCCTGGTCTATTACGTAAAAGTTATGTGGACAAGAGAAGGTCTATGGTTTTGTCGACGGAGGTTGACATGAATGCCAGAATGAAGGCTTTGTTCATGACAAAGTAAGATGCAATTTTGTATTGAAGAGGAGGAAGTGAATTAGCCATTTTTCGGATGTGAATATCCTTGTGATTGCGACATTGACGAAGAAATTGACTGGTGATCGTATCGGTTGTGGCTGACAAAGGCATGAGCAACATTTCTATGAAAATTGCAATGATGGACACAGTTGGCAAAATCAAATAAGCAGGCATTTGAATATCTCCGAAGAATTTTATGGAGCCGTAGAAGCAGATGACATTCAAAATTAGACCGCAGAGTAGTAATACCGGGTTGACAAATAGCGTGTGCTCCTGGACCAAATTGGTTAGCAACACCAGAGCCGGGTAGATTTTCTTGAGGCACATGCGTAGTGATGCCGTGTCATCAGGAGGAAGAAGTAGCATGACATTCGTCCAGTAATTGACCACAAGGATGTAAAATACTGCCCCGAAGAAGAAAACTGACAGTGGAGCAACAAGTATCTGCACGAATGCAAATCCGAAGAGAACATACACCAGTTTCAATACAGGATGCTTGAAATACTCCGCCAGACCTAATAGACGAAAAATTTTGATTACGGAGGAAGATTTGTCGTTCATACCCACGTATACTACAACTGCTGACCCCAACAATCCGGTGAAGATGTAGAAACCAACTTGACCCAGTAGAATGATTAAAAGAGGATCTAATCCAAATATTCTCAACAACCGCGGTCTTACAGAATTTTTGAAGATCCCTATAGAACGCAAAAAATTTAGTCATTATTTCTAGTACCTTTTAAATGTCCTGACTGAAAAATCTGCTTTTTAATTGCAAATAAATTCCCGTAGAATTTGCCTGCGGTCGTTATACCTTCCAGTTTTCTGTCTATAGACAACTCCTGATAGATCACGGCCTTCATTCCACGAACATCCTTCAAGATGCTGAGATTGAAGCTGAATGTGAGGAACACGACTGATACTACCAAAACCGTGAGACAAATTTGTCTTGCCAAATATGTGTCATCTTTAATGGCCACTCGTATGACGATTACGGGCACAAAAACGACTAATGTGAGTGCGTTGATGAGTATGGATATCCGCCAGGTAATTTGGAGCCTTGCATTTTGCGATACAATAATTCCACGGGCATTGCTTTTCCATTCGTACGGTGTCAGTCCCATCATTCCTAAATAACCAAAACAAATTTTAGCAGCAAACAGACACAAACCAGAAATCATTTTTATTCTTCGATCAAATTGTTTATAATGTATAGTGGTTCAATTTTCAGTTTTTGCTCCAATTTCTTGTTTAAACTGAACAAGTTTTTACGATTTCGATATTTGTTGAACCAAAAATATTTATACTGCTATCTAATTGCAAGTTGGGAGAACTAAATGTATTTGAGTGGTACAAACGGGAAAGAAATTATAGCTTTATTTTACGGGGAAACTGAAATCACAATTGATTATAGTAAGTGGTAACAATTGTAAGTGAATAATTAATTATAGGCTATACTTCGGCATGTTCACAATTCGTTGTACATAGAAATATAGCAACAGAAATGGGTGAACTACTACACTACAACTGTAGGATATACCCTATATACTGTTCGGGTTAACTGTCCTACCAATATTTAACATTTTCATGGACATGTAACACAAAACAAATGCGATTTTCATGGTTCAATCCGGGATGGTTGCTTAAATCATCGACATTTATTCTCAATGAAGAAGTACGTATAGTTGAAAATTGGAAACAAAAATAAATAAATCAACTGATAATTTTTGCGGAATTTAAATTTTCATTCCAACAAAAATGTTTAAAATCAGACAATCTTAAACTTAATGTAAAAGTGGTTAAAGTTATTAGAACAGTGAATTGAATTATGTATATAGTTAAATTATTTTCTTCCCCTGACGGAGTGACGGCATAAAATCCTAAAATCATTTAAAATATTATTTGTCTTTTACTAAACACTGAAATCATACAACAGTGTGTAAAGCGATTTCATGGCTTCACATTTTCCATGTTCACCATTCGGCCTTGGTCATTTTCCTGTGAAAAGCGTTCCTCCCACCTTTGTACTGCCAAATGTTTCTCCACAATAACACAGTAAAAATATGTTTATAAGTATTTATTTCGAGACGGCATACATTATTGGCATCAGCTATCGCTATCACATATTCCTCTATCTACTTATGTAACTTATCGTATTCTGAAAAATGTGACATCTTTGAAAATACTTGTCTAATGTATAATTCATTTGCTGGAGCTCTCATGATTATTAAAGAAACCCACAGACAGTAAATATCACTTCATAAAATTAAACCGTAAGGCAAATTTTTAACATTTATTTTTAGTTCTGGGTTACCTAAAGCTCGATAAACTTTTTTCGGCAAACTCGATAAACTTAAATACATTTGACATAATTTAATACACATTACTTTAAAACAACTACGCATTAAATCGCTGTAATTTTTGTATAATACCATAACATTTGTATTGTAATGCGTCGTGGTATAATTATGTCAAGAACTAACCAGGAGGAAAATATTTTATATTCAAAATTCAAAAAGTCTATTGATTTTTATTTCTTTAAGTTTGGATTAGGATTGGGATAGGACGGAAGACGCAATGTAAAGCATAAACCGATGATTAAAAATGCTTTAGAATCATTTAGGGCACACTAATAGGAAATTTTAGTTATGTAAATGTAACTAATTGTATTTAATTACTGTAATAGCGTGGTAAATTGTACTTCTCTCAGAACTTTCAGAACTCCAATAAAGTTGCATTGATTCGTAGGTATTTTTAGAATTATTCCTAGTACTTATTTTGTACCAATTTTCATTCTTCCTTTTTATAAGATGCTGATTTACTTTCTCGTAGCAAATAAAATAGAAATATTTGGAACAGTGAAAAATCGTTTTAATCAGAATATATATATTTTTTAAATATCCCACCCAATTATTAAAAATATTTCATTTCTTTTGCACGAGATTGCACTTAAAATTTAAATTTATTCCATTATTCCATTATATAAATATGATCATTATCATATTTATTTTATTTTCATTATTAGCATTAGTATCATTAAATTACAGTTACAACTTATTCTGACAAATTTAAATGGGGCGAATAAGAAACATTGAACTGAGCTTGTGTCGTTAATTTGTCAATAATGTTTTCAATCTTGCACACAATCATTTTGATAATTAAAATTTATTTTTCTGTCAAATCTGAATCTTGAATGTTTGAATTAGTCTGTGCACTAAGTGCACTTTATTTCTAAATTGCGTCGCTTGAGTGAGAAATAATATGTAATTGATAATTTGGCAAGAGATTGTAAATCTTGCAGTTAAATTATAATTATCTTAGGGACACGAAGTATATTAACTTATGTTAATATATGAAGTGTCCCGACAGATAATAATGTTGAAACACCCGTCTTATATATATAAACACCTATACGTACATGATGTAAATATACTTTGTTACCGGTGCGGTCGGGTTTGCCGGAAACAATATTATAGCTGTTTATTATATTAATTTCATCGGGACATCATTCGAGCATTTCTTGAAAATTGCTAAGAATTTCAACCCATATAAAAACATCGTAAATACGCATAATCCGCAAGTTTTTGATGTCCTAAAGGACTTTTTTTTCAAATGTCAGTTTTTAGCTTCCTATCCCTCCCAGAAAACCAGAGCTCCCACTCTTCATTACAAAATCCCAGATACCCCCTTGCGCTCAACCATTGTTGCATAATATATTCGAGAGCTAATGAATAATGATTGGGAGGATAAGATTTTTCAAATTGGCAACTTTCCATGGTTGACAAAAGTAGATTTGAGAGCAGTACCAATAAAACAAATTACAGACGGAAAGAAACTGTTGATTAAAATGATAAGCGAAAAATTCGGGATCGAAGTGACAGCCTTTGTTAACCAAAGTTTCGTAGCAATAATAAACAAAAAGAACTGTTGATTAAAATGATAACAGAAAAATTCCGGAATTAAGTGACAGAACTGTTTATGTTTCGATGCAATCGAAAACGCTTACTGGGTCATGCTAATCAACCATATCGTTACAATATTAAACAATTAATTGCTGTGAATACATTTTTTGCAGAGAAATTGGAGAAGTGAAATTCGGATAATGCAGCTTCCAATGAATCGAGTAATGCTGCAGAAAACCTTGATGAACATTCGAAATAAATGCACTGCAATTAATTATGTGTACCTATGTCATTAATTCAATAGAGAAATTGTATCATCATATTTATTTATTTATTTATTGAATAATCAACAATTTCCTCTCTATGAGGTTATTACATCGTTAATTTAACCAGCCTTATTGACAGTCAAAATAAAGAATTCACTCATAGCCAATTACAGATGCAAATACACAATATACATTACATCACACTTAACATTTCTCATTGTTGCTGACAAAAACATAAAACACAATCATACTAGTTTACTGTAGTAAATTTAATTTACTGTAGTATCTAATTAAATTAATTAAATTTAACTTTAAGGTTAATTATGTTAACACCCAGCTTGTCCAGCTAATTCATACATATTATTACATATCAACCAGTTAGTCAATATTTATAAATGAATATCTATTTGGTAGGTAAATTAGCAAATTATCAAAATTTTATAAAATATTGAGCGAGGTAATACTAAAATTTACTTGTAATCTTATTTTGAGTAAAATCGTAATTAAATGTTGACTTGACCACCTTTTAGGATACTAAATAGCATTAACTATATGACATAAAAAAACTGTTTATATCAGTTTTATATAAAATACGAAAATTGATATAAAATACTGACAACTCTGGTGAGGAAAAAGTAAAGTACATTGTTTCTTACTATAATAAGAATACGTTTTAAACGTTTGCATTCCCAATAATAATCAATAAATAGCCAAGTTTTCCTGTTTATTGTACGCTGATGTACGTTTATGCCTCAGGAATAATTTAGATTGTAACATTTCTTGCATCCAAGGAAATAATGGTTTCTTTCTCAGCCTATTTAAATTGTTCTCTGTCATATCTTCGTTTTCAATGATGCATTTGTCTGAAGGTTCAATTATTTCCTTGTCAATCTCTTTCGACGATATTTTATTGTTGCTATTAATATTTCCATTCAAGAATGCGTCAAATTCTTCTGTTTTATCTTTCTCTTTGGTTATTTCTGTGCTAGTTTTTCGCTTCTGCAAAATAAAGATAAACGAATTAAATGAAATTGTATTAGTCAGCTTATAAGAAAAACCAAACTAGAATAGGTAATATTTAATTTACGTTAGACACTAAACGACGACCAGAAGAATAGGAACCGTTTTTATTATGAAGATTCAATTTTGTCTTTTTCATATTAAAGTATTTTCCATACTTGTCAGTAAGTAATTGCTGGAATTTCTCGTGCAGTAGACAATGAAAAATGAATATAAAAATTCCCTAAAAAAGAAACATATTTTTTAAAGCATTCATGTCATAACTTTACATTTAATTTTCTTAGTGTTTGACAGAGTATTCTTTTACCTGTGACGCATTTAGCACCGTGAAAACATAAGACATGAAAAGGAAATCTTGAGTATCTAATAGAGTAAAAAATCCTGATATCCACGTAAGTCCTAGTAACACAGAGACCGAGAAATAACCTCTGAGCATTTTTCTGAAACAAATAAAATTTATTTTTAACAAGCTCTTTTAAAACTTGCAATGAATGGAAATGGATCAACCCTATCAAAAAATAATTCTCCAACTCCGTTGACTCGTGGAAACATGAAAATACCCTAATGATATTTTAGCACATGCACATTAACCTTACATTTGTATAATTTGAATGTACGATGGTCTGGTGGTCCACTACTAATAAACTTACTTGTTATCTGAAAATGAATTGACGCTGGAAGTTACAAGTTTTGACATCCGCTTTCTATGAACTTGCTTATGCATTACGATCACCATCCATATATTTCCCTATATCAATTCAAAGCACAACATTGAAATTATCAAACGCAAAGTATTTTGTCAGAACACAAAGCTGTCCTCATTTAGTTGATGACATATAGGTATTTTAAAAATGTACTACATTATCTAAAAGTACGTATGTACATCCGTAGTTGTAAGCAGGAAACGAAAAACCCAGGTTTTTGCAAGGTTCTGCTACCCAAAAACCCAACAAAACCCCAAAAACCTAAAACCCAGCTTTTTGTGTACCAGGTTTTTCGGTTGTAAGTACTCCGAACCCGGGTAGAAAAGCGTATTGCTTACTCCCTGGTTTACAGTAATAGCTAAACTAATATTATTTCTTTGTATAATATTTACGCAATATTATACAAAGAATGTCTCGCTG
>JABASD010005149.1:0-13188 GCA_019776165.1 Pogonognathellus flavescens | reverse complement strand
GCATAAGGACTCGGCCGGTTAAGGACTCGAGCGCATAAGGACTCGCCTCGTTAAGGACTCGCCCCGTTAAGGACTCGAGCGCATAACGAGCGCATAACGAGCGGATAAGCAGCACTACTTGTAAGTCATTTGTATTTGCACTAGGAAATAGAGAGTCGCCTGGCCATGGGCCTCTGTGACGAATATGGAATATCTATGGGCCCATTTTGACGAATGTAGAATATAGAATATCGATGTAGAGATACACGGGCGCCCTTTGGCGAATGTAGAATATCGATGTAGAGTATCCACGGGCGCCCTTTGGTGAATGTAGAATAGCCATGGACACCATTTGGCGAATGTAGAATAGCCATGGGCGCCATTTGGCGAATGTAGAATATCCATTATGAGAACGGGGTGTCCAGTATTTTAAGCAAAGAAATAAAATGGTACTTCTTCAGCTGAAGTTCAGTTTTAGACTTATTTTATTTTGCGTTGTGACTTATATTTATACATGATTTGTACCAGTGTCATAACCTAGTTTATCCTAGGGCATCAACCTAATCTACGTATGCCTCCGTTGAGTTTATTACTAAAATTGCGTAAATTAATACTTATTAGGAGTACGGAGTATGGGGTTCACTGTTACGTAAATATCAAGCATGAATAGGATGATTGGTGATGAATAGATGTTTTCGTCCAGTTTAGACGGAAAAGGAATTGTTATTTATTGTGGTAATGTGTACTACTTTGCGTGCTTACGTACTAGTACAACGTACACTACGATGTACAGACGGTTCAAGAAACTCAGGATTGGCTTATTCGTGTTGAGATGATTCGTGGTTGTAAAATATTACTGGCGATGTGGGGGTTATTACATCATATTCAGGAGAGTTTACTGAGTTTGATGGTACTTTATCGTCCCATCCACTGTCCCGATCATGAAAAATCAAATAGCCAGACAGACCTTGGCATAAATTAAGAAAAAATTAGTTAAGAAAATTTTGAGTGACATATGACATGTAATTTAGAATGGAAGGAACCTTGTAACTTATATATATATCATAAATAATGGTTGTGCTAAAGTGGGGGAGGGGGGTGTAGGAACTCTCGCTTGATGATTCGGGTTCGGGATATCATCCCGGAATTATTGGCCATGGATTTAGATGAATAACCTACTACTGGTCAAACATGTAATCCATCGTAACCGTTAACAGGCACACGGGTGGCCTGACCGATAAAAATTGTAACAAGTAATGCAAAATTTGTGGAACCCTACCACGCATTATATAACGTAATACATTCTCTTACCGCGTTCCTCCCGTATCGGATTTTTAATGAGCCAAAGCAAAAAGTCTTCGCGATTTTCTATCATATTTTTGTTGGTTAAGTTGACCTCGGTCAAACTCGGCTCAAATTGATGTTACAATTGTCATAGTTGTGAATTGAATTATTAAACTGTCTGAATGGATCGGTTTTCCTCGTCGGAAATGGCGGGGCCATGACGGTGGCGTGGTAATCAAAGTAAAATAGGCGGTTGTTCTTATCGGTCGCCAGTTCCATGTCATCGCTGTATACGGGGCGGATGTGCTTAAACAGGTTCGCGTGATGGTGAGGAGACAACCACAATGTGATCTCAAATGTGCGTGTATTGGTTTTGCGGAGTTTTCCGGAGGCTTTAACGATATGAGTAATCGGATACACAAATTCTCAAACTGGAATTTAAAGATGCAAAATCGAGACGATGGGCACAATTGAAGGCTGACTGACTCGGTGAGCCGGGCCATAAGGCCGGCTCCCGGGATGATAGCGGATCCCGTACTTAGTGTATCCGTATGTATCTGCGTCTCTGTGTGTGTTGATGGCGAGAAGTGCATCTGTATTTATACATGGAGTAAATCGTAGATGACACAGATACTAACACTCGTGATGTTGGTGACGAGAAAGTATTCTCGTGATGTGGGGATGATGAAATACAATCTTCAGGTACTTTTACAAGGATTCACGAATGATGGGGAATAGACGAGAATCTTCTTGATAATACTCGAATGGAAGAGTCATGCTACGACTACGACTATGTAACTCTGAACGTAACAATACTTTACCCAGCTCCAATTTATTGGTAGATTTTTCAGTTCTATCGCCACTTCTGTGTCAATGGTGTAGGCAAGGAAGTAACGAGAATTAGAAATATGTGTATAGTGGTGTAACAATCATTTAACACAGCAAACGGCTCTGATAAGAAATTTTAGGATTATAAATATCGCCAAATGCCAATTTTTTTAAATATACTTTTTTTAACTCGCAGCATAAGTGCAACAGTTTCACATTTATGGTACCGATCTGTGTAGCTGCCAAATGATAAATCGATGTTACATTACCGCTGGACGCTTTCCATCTCAATTACCAATCTATCAATCTTACTTTATTTATTTCCAGCCATTGGGCATCATTTCACTTAGCTTCATCTTTTGAATGATATACTTCCATGTTTTTTCTCGACATTTTTTTCCGCATATGGTGCTGCTGCAACATTTTTATTGGCTATCTCTTTGACCTTCGATGGGGCAGTAAGCGTCAGAATTTGAGTAGCTTTAACAGTATTACAACATTATTTCGTAAGCGAATTATGCATACTTATTTATACTACCTTGATCACATATAAATATTTGAGCAAGCCAGCACAAAGCGAATACATCTCTGCCTACTTCAGTATCAATTTTTTATTCACAAGTCACAACTGCTGAGTCAGTTACGTAGGCAACTGTCTTTTCCACAAAATAATCATACAATCCGTTCTCCGTTAGACTTTTCAACAGAAGTTGAAACATCACTCCGGCGGTACTGCTTTTGCCAGTATTAATCGAAGCACGAAAGTACCCTATACCACGAAAACCGTTGTTTGGATGTAAACCAAAATGTAGTGTTCTTTATTGTTACATACGCTTCCATCCAAAATTATGGTAAATGGCGTCTTGATAGTTTGAATAAAATAGTTGAACTATTTTTTGGTTTATTTTTAGAGGTAAGCTGTACGTACTGTTTAAGTTCCCTACAGGTAAGAAAATTATAGGATTAGGGTCCACGGAATGTGGATGGAGCCGTCGATCCCTTTAAGGTGATCAACGCAACCGTTTGGAAATGGTTGTTCTTACAATTATAGTAGTAATATGGTTTATTATTTTAATAAGCTTAAGCTACCACGATAGCCGCAATACGAAATACTTAGCTTCCTTTCACTCAATATGGTGTGAAATTGTCACACGTAAGTCAGCAGCTCCACCATGTAATGGATGTATGTATGGAGTCTTGAGGACCTCTGCTGAGATTTGGTCCTTAGCTCGAGGTTTGAGGGACGGGGTCCTTATTTGTGTATTGAGTGCGAAATCAATATAGGTACTTACTGACTGACTGGGTAAACGACTATATTTGACTTGTGTTACTACCACTTTACTATCGCTGTGCTAACGCTAATGGTTATGTAGGTACATATTATTTAGCTTACTACGCACACAAGTGCATTCATACATTAAAGATCAATGCTTGACCTTTCCTACTGCAAGCTGGTGTGTGTGTATGAGTGTCTTATGTGCCACTTGTATGTATTATACCTACTTTGACACTTGCTTATATTTATATGATATACTTACTTTATATGATATAATATTTGTTACAATATCACTCTGACCTGACGTTTTTGGTTTTAGTGTTCTGTGTTCCGCTTTTTTGATAGCAAACTGTTGTCTATCCCTCCTCACTAGCAATGAATACAAATGAGAAGGTCGACAGTTATGTTCCAACATGGCCCTAACAAGCTTTTTCCGGTCTGGATTGGTGTACCCAGCTGATTTAGTAAATGAATCCAAAAAAAGTCGTCCTGTATGCTGTAGGACACTTTGTGTACTCTTTGATAGACATTGGACATTTTACATCATTGAAGTGTTATTTGGAGACATCAAAAATTCGAATGTGAAACGAAAACTAGAGGTTAACTCTGATTTGTGGAAAAAAGTATAATTTTCCCTCTCACAAACAAAAGGTTGCATTTTCTCCAACCATTCTTTATCACCGATTCTTCCAACATCATCTGGAAGCTTATAATCCAAAATGTTTATCTAACGTATCCTCATACATTTTTTGATGAGAGCCCTCAAAGCTACCTTTCCCAAAACAGATTTATTATAGTTTAATTGTGAGTCTATTATATTTTTCTGAGATCGACAAATTTAGGGCCAGTTGAAGATGTTTGACTAGGTCGCATATCAGCTGTGTCATCTTTTTCAGAAGGGTTATAAGAGCTTGACTGTAGGTCAACTGACCAGTCACACTCACACTTAAACCAATTTTCAAACTTTATGACACTTCAGTAAGCGTGACAGTTATAGTGTGTGCACTTGCTCTGTATTTTAACAACCTTCAGAAACTCCACCAAATTCAGTTTTCATGGCGTTATAGTAATTATATAAGCATGCGCTCCTCGGTATTAGACATGCTTTAATCCAACTTAAGAGTATTATTACTACCTACTTCAGAATAAATATCTATTAACAATGGGCCTAATCTTTCGTTTTCGGATGGGGATTCTATAGCATTTGATGGCGAGTTGAGGCATCAACTTCTAGATAAGTTTCTTCATTACACATATCATTTTCGGTAATAATATGTTCTATTTCCAAAGAAACGTAGGGATGGTTAGCATTGCATGCATTTTCCAAACCGGGTGTAGGATCGCCGTGTTTAAAATAGTAAAACAAAAATGGATCGGGTGTTGGTGAGAGTGGACCCCTGTTCAAACTGTTTGGTTGTAGTTGGTCTGACACTTTATTACTCAATATACGGTTACAGCCTGCTCGATAATTTTTAAATATAAATGTAATGAATAGTATTAAAACGTTTTTTGTTTTGCGGTATACTTGTGCATTCACTAAACTGATTTTTTTAAACTAAACTAATTTTTTACTAATTTCGTAGCGTCATTTCCCCTTTAAACAAAAGCGCGATGATAAATGGAGAATTTTTCCGTTGGGTAATAACTTTTCTCCTTAAGAGTAATCTGTCCTTCTTACATAAGTTAAATAAGTTTGATTAATGTCATTGTCTTTCACAACAAATATGCCGTTTGCGGGAATACTAATAAGATGAAATTATTTCACAACCATATAAAGATTTTCCTATTGAGTATCAATTAGCAATATTTTCAACAAAGGAAATGATTGTGGAGCTGCAGTGTTACTTTTACAGAGTGGCTTGATTTCTAAAAACTCTTCTCGTTGGTTGTTGAGATACGATGATAGTTTCATTTATAACATACTCGCAATCGGTAGTTAAATAAGTGCGACACAATTCACTCGCTTCAGTGCGCAACGCCATATTGACTCTTTCTTGAAGTGGCGGGATGCACTATAATTGCGGCAGTGGTTACGTCGTATGATGTCCTCGATATCCCATTTGGCAACACGACGGCAGCATTGTTATTTTCATTTGGCACGACAGTTATACACGGAGACAATTTATTGGAACATGTAGATTGTTCTGCGTGTATTGGAAGTTTATCCACTTCGTGCCAATTGAATATGGCATTACTATAATCATCATTAAGATTTGCATAATTTTTGAAGCCTGCCAAACATTGTTCTAAAATTGGAAAACATGTCAATATGAGAGTCAAAACCATAACTAATTAATAACGCTAATAACATTAAAAAGATCGATCCAAACGTACTTTAGTGTATGGAAAAATGATGGATGTACCTGTTCTCCAAGAAAACACAAGGTTGCACACCATAGCAATTTTATTCCATTCTTCCAAACTTTTTCATCAGTTATAGCCTCCATGACTTCCGACACATCCGCTTGGGTGCTAACATTGAATAGTTTGAGTTTTGGTGACAAATTTTTGGAGGGCGCCATGCTCAACATTATATTATGGCCCCTAAATATGATAGCAGCATTATCGCCGTGACCCCAATGTCAAATAATGGTAGGGCATCTGGTGACACTTATTCACATTGAGCCTTTGTAGTTTATCGGTAAGGATAAATATTAAATTTGTTGTCTGTTTTTACTCTTTAATAATATGTATTCAGTAATGGAATTAATAGAAATAAAAAAATCACACCCAAATGCCTAATGGCGTATTTAGAAATCACTAATCGGGGAGCTCCTCCACAAAAATATGTTTTGCGACCTTATTTTTTTTTGTCACAAAACGTCCATTTTAGGGAATGAGGATGGTCTCTTGACTGATGGGCCCTAACGTCGTAGATACGCCATTGCAATAGCCTGACATATTATTATTTCCTTTCGTATTAATTTTGCGGAAGTTGAAAAATTGAAATGGTATCAAATACTCTGCTTGACAGGTTTAAGAAAAATGATGCACTTAAAATATAACAAGTCAACCTCTGTTACAGCCACATGGTAATTGGTAACTAACAGGTTACTCTGTGAACTGAGGTGTTGTACTATACATTATCTGTAGACATTTGAAATGGGACTTTCGTGATATTATTATAATGTTAACACAAGTATTAGTTTAGCCAGTTTAGTGAGAGTTAAAATGTAACGACCATAATCAATAAAAAAGTTTAACACAGCAATATTGTTATAAATGTAATAATTTAAATTATTTAGTTTATGTTATTTATATGTTTAAATTATTTCAATGTGGACAATGTATTTAAAGTACATACTTATATTATTATAAAGTGAAAAAATTAAATAAAATCAAAACAATTGATTGTGTCTCCTTATTCGTTTAAATCATGTTCATACTCTACATATACAAATAGATTTTTTGCAATTCATATCATTCCATGTAATGAAATCGTGCATTGCACAGCAAAGTCAAGTCACTACATACTTACTACAAAACAAACATATTTTACTGTGTGCCGCAATTCTCCCCACCCACATTGATGAAGCTTTTCAGCATTATTTGATTTACACAATCGGCACGGGTTTTCTTTATTTAGAGCAATACATTTTCATTCTGACCAATACAGTTTAATCTAAAATGCAATTTCTAACATTTTAATGCTCTATGGTTAGTTACGTGGTTTATTTTTATATCTTCATTCTGCTATTCATTAATTACTGACGGGGTGATAAGAACTAGAATAAAAATAATACAATATTAATAACTCTGAACAACGATATAATATATCTTCGTACCTTCAGGTATTCAATCAAGAATCACGATTCCTCTGTATATAAAAACACATTTCTACTTTGTACTATGCATGTGTACACTTGTGATGAAGTGATAAATGGATGAGTACGTAAAATTTACACGGAGGATGCTTACATTATGCAATTCAGGTACTCAAGGACATTTGCATTAAGCCATTAATGATAATTAGTATTGTTATGTTTTGTTATATAATCAGAAGTACAGTTAAAAACCGAGGACACCGTAATACGAATGGTTTGTTCTTTTATTGCACATTTCTTGTCTTCGCTGGTTATTTTTTTGTTTGAATGCGAATGCTTGAAAACTCAATGATTCGCACTTTTCATTTAGCCAAATGACGTTGTTGTCTTGTGACTGTGACATTTGCAGAACAAAATGTTGCATAATAGGTAGATAGTAGATATCCAAATCACATCGAATGATAATGATAAACCAAATCAGGAATGCTTGCCATAAATTACCATGATGTTATAATAATAGCACTCAGTTGTCAAGTAGAAGCGAGGAAATTTCCATAACGTCCCAAACTGAAAACATAATGTCGCTTGAGAAATCATTTAAAGGGAAGTCTGTTCTGGTGACGGGTGCTGGAAATGGTATGGAAAATTTAATTTGGACCTAAATAAGGATAAATTATTTTCATGCAAATAATGAATGGAATAATTTGTTTTTCTCAGAATAATAAAGAAAATATTTGATTTTTTATAATAAAATTATGAAGGAGTGGGAAGGGCACTTTCTCAAAGATTGCATGGCTATGGAGCCACAGTGTACGCCCTTACACGATCAAAGGAGCCGCTTGATTCTCTAGCTAAAGAATGTCCCAATATTATTCCCATTCATCTCGACATTGGAAAAAGTTGGGACGAAACGAGAAAAGTCATAGATGGAATGAAAAATTTAGATGTTGTCATCAACAACGCTGCTATTGCAGACTTTCAGAAACCGTTTTTGGACAATACCGAAGAAGATTATGATCAGTAAGAACATTTAAATTTCCTATTAAACCTAAACGTTCGCTCCTAAGATGTAAAAAGTAAAAACTGAATATAATATGTAAAAATGTTGGAAAGTTGTTCTCTAACAAATATAGTTATACGCTTCTTATAATATGCTAGGCACCTATGATTTAGATTTTTGTACCGTGTTCATTGTTATGACAAAACACGATGACATAGACCATAGTTTAATTTATTGCATAATTTAGCCCATTTTTTAAATTTCCCATTCATAATTTTTTGGTAGAAAGAAAGTCACAAATAAAGTAGTATTTTTTCACTGTTCAAAAATGGAATTTTGGTTTAAAGGGAATGGGATTACCTAACGGGATTGTACGAATCAACTGGTTGTCTGAATTCTTGATAAAATAAAACCACTTCAATTTTTTAATTTTTAGTATGTTTGATGTCAATTTGAAAGCTGTGACTAACATCAGTCAGGTCGCTGCAAAAAACATGATCGCTGGTAAAAGGAAGGGAACTATTGTCAACATCTCTTCCATTGTAAGTTATTTTTACTTTTCATTTGAATTTTTGTTTCGGTAGTATGAAATATAATAGTTGAATCCAGTTTTTCAAATAAAACAATCAACTACTCTTCGCACAAGTTTCTGCATATTTTATAGCTACTTTCCCTACTAGAGGATAATGATAGGTTCGGGTCTGAAAATCAGTTTAATTTTCCGGTGTGGGCTTTAAAGTTGCGGGTTTTGTTTTGCATAAACAATAAAAATATTAATATAACACAGGACAGAGGACAATCATATTCACTCATACAATACTTAGACATCATCTACTTTTGCTCTGTTTAAGTTTTTATGAAAGATTGCGAAATTAAATATAGATTTTCCTGAATTGGTAAATTAAGTATGGTTTTTTTTCGGTTGAGGGTTTTATTTAGACGAGATTTTGCTGTTGAGCTTCGGGTTTGGGTTTGGCTTCGTCGGTTTTTTTGCGGGTTAAAAAATTTGCATGGGCGGGTTCTAAAATTTTGACCTCCTCAGTATATACCTACCTAATTAATTTAATAATATTATTTGGTTTTTGTGCTATTTCTATTATAGGCTGCATTGAGAGCAATGCAAGACTTGTCTTTGTATTGTACTTCTAAAGCAGCTTTGGATATGTTGACAAAATGTATGGCCTTGGAGTTAGGAAAACACTCTATTCGGGCGAATTCGATTGATTTGGGTCCGGTGAAAACGGCGCTTTTTGACAAAGCGGTAGCTGCCGCTGGAGGTATCGCAAATATTAAACCTTTGATGGATGCTTTTCTTACCAAAATTCCTTATGGCGGTGATTTTCTTCCGATGGACGATGTTGTCAACACAATTCTATTCACTGCGTCAGATTTAGCATGTACTCTAACCGGCTCATGCATTGCTCTTGATGGAGGCTACACAACTGCGTGATTGCATTGTAATATAAATATTTTCGATCGGTAATATTCTCTAATGGCAATAAAATTACTATGATTATTATAATGAACATGCTATGAAATGAACATGCAAATAAACAACTTCTCAAAATAAAATGAAAATCGTGGATGTACCTACGCTATTGTCTGCGTTAATTTTTTTGTTTATTTTATTACATTTTGTTAATTAATTTTAGTTTTTTATAATGCACCCATTAATTATTTTTATTAATTATTATTATCTAGTCAGAATTATTAACTAGATTTTGAAACGATTCGCGATGTACTCACCGATAATGATTATGTTCTTTCATATTATGCATTCTAGGCATAAACACAATACGCTAGCTCCCAGTAGACTTCCCCAAATATAAAATAGTGAAGCCAGCTCAAATCTTAAATTCAAAGGTTGTGGCAACTTCTCAAATCTTTCCACTTCGGCTTTGTGGACATTCCCGTGAAAATTGTGATACCAATAGGTAATGTCATACCAAAATGTCATAAGACCTTCCTGAAAAAACACAAGCATTAATTGCAACATGGATTCTCTAAAGGCTCCAGCAAATCCCCATCCTTTAGGACCTTGAGTAAAACTTTCGATGACATGATGACAACGCATAACTTTATTATTGGAAATCATTTCTGCGGTGGCCCACCCAAAATAATGATCTTCAATTATAAACGCTGCTTTTAATGTTAAATTTGTTGTAAGCTCCACCCTTTTTTGGAAGCCCACGTTGTATGCTGCAATATAAATAAAACTATCATTTGTAAGGTTTCCGGATATAACATTCCGATATAAAATGCCGTCTGGGTTAAAAGGACTCGCAGATTCTGAATCCTCGCTTAAAATCCTGTAGCCAGATTGTAATAGTTCTTTGTAATCTTTGAAAATCTTCGGATCAGGTGGAGCAATGACAAAACTGGTCATTATTGTTTCGTAGTATGTTGTCAGTACAATTGCCGCAATGGTAAGCAAAATATTCCAATTCTTCTGACGACCCAGATGAACTTGTCTTAGTAATTGACAGAAATTCACAAATATTGTGTTCAGAAATGTAATTACGTGCATTTTCGGTTGTCCCCGTCGAAATTCAAAAACAATGCTGCTGGTAAAAAATACAAAAATGATACTTATCCACACTTGTTGTTGAAATGGATCCAACCACTCAGTCCATTGAGTATCCGTTAATAATTCTTTACTTTCACAATACAAAATATTTAATTTTTTATAAATGAAAATAAAATTCTCCATTTTAATTTGCAGTAAATACCCGTCGGAACCAATAATCACATCTCGGGTTTCAGAACAATTGGAGAACCAATTATATCTCAAGTCAATGGTGAAATTGTATAGAAAAGATAAAGACGCCAATACCCGATGACTTCCTAAACAATGTTGGTAATGACGATGGATGGACAGTAAGCAAAGAGGAACTACGTCATCTCGTGCCCAACTGTATTCATAACATAAACGAACTTTTCGGCCATTCATATTTCGGAATTGTTGACGCCATATTGAATTTAAAATACTCTTCGTGATGATAATAGTTTGATTAAGTCGCTGCAAAGGAAATTTTTGCCAACCCTGCATTTTCCAAAAATATGGAATCCATAGTGAGATTTCTTTATTTAACTCTCCCGACTCAGCGTGATTTATAGATTCATATAGTAAGAAGAGTTGCAAATTAAATCTTCTTGTCTCATTTCCACTGAAATTCAGTTTTTCTGTCATTTGCACAGTTTTATTGTTAGTAATAATAAAAACGAGTGAACTGTCTCTGAGGTTCCATGTACTTTTGCTAGTCAAACTCTCGTAGAAATTAAATGATATTTTTGGATGCCAAAGAAAATTAACAATACATTTATTTAAAGTTGACAGATTCACTGATGAGTTTTTTCTCGAGTTTGTTTCATTTCTAATAAAAATCACAATACACGGTTGATGATTCAGAGTATGAATTTCTAGCATCCAATCTGTGATTCCCTCCTGGTGCGAAGAATATTCAGAATATACAAATTTGAAATCGCAGTGATCAAATCCATGGAATTGTATTTTTGTTATACTAATTGCATCTTTTCTGGGAATTAGTAAAATTAGGACAAAAATCAAAATATTGAATAGTGTAGACATCACAATTATGAAATCCGTATTTTTTTAGAGAAAGAATCTTTCTGTTGTGAAAGGCCAACGAAAAATATTTCACTGAAACAAATTTTCTTTTTTTCTTATTTTGTTACACCATAATTTATGTAAACAATCATAACGCTATAATTATAGGTATTATATAAACACTGTATCTCATCAAACTATCAAGCAGCAATTTCCAATTCAATAAAAGTGGATTAATATTTTTGTGGGCACAATTGTCATTGAGTAAGTATCAATGTAACCATAATAAGTGTTATTTATAGATTTTGCTCTCAAAGTATTTGTCATCCTAATACAGCCAAACAAACGGAAAAATGCATAAGAATAATGTGCCAATTTACCGAAACACACACACATATTTTATCTGTTTTCTCAGTAAACAAAAATAAATTAATTCGTAATACTGACCTATTTTATTTGAGTAGTCATATCTAATATCTTCCATCATGCATTTTAAATTGTTTGTTTGATACTTGCAAAAGGCCCTTCTTAAACTCAACCAAATTGGCAATTTCTAATTCATAGGCAACACTTGATTGCATTTGTAGTGCAATATTTATTTTTATATATATTTAGGATAGGAATATCGGAATATCAGAAGTGCAATTTAATAGTGGCTGTTGATATCAAAAGCAGCTAGCTAGAATAAAATCATTCAAGACTAAAACACTTTCGGCATTAGCAGGGTATTTAGTAAGTAGGGTCATCTGGGGCTATGGTGCTTTCGTGGTAATAGTGACTTTTCGTAATTGTAATTACGTAGCATAACTGATTGAGATATTTTCACCATACATTTATACATTGACTACCTGTGAACATGATATAAAATTGTCGTTAGTTTTACTTTATCCTTAGGAAGTTGTTTTATTGACCAATTCGAAGTGTCCAGAAAACTGAAAAGTGAAATTGGAGAGTGTTCACTTCAAATTGCTCTAATTTGGTTACTAGTGCTCGTAATCATTTCAAATATTGACCAAATCCTCCTTATATAATGCAGATTTATAATTTTGAAAAAACTTATTTCATAGAATTAAGTTGAATGATTAAAAAAATAATTATAATTTCGCTGCCTATCTTACGTGGTGGGTCAATTGTACCTTTACCTTTTGATGTTGGGAAATTGTGCCACTGGGTGAAATAAGTGAAATCGGAACGGATTTAATTATTTATATGATTGATCATCACGATAAAGCCAAATAAAGTAAAAAGTACCAATATTTTTGAAATTTAAACCACCAAATAGAGATAAACGCACTTTTTCACGAAGAAATATCCAAACCTGCCTTAATGCAGGCTAGGAAAGTTAGCACACTTTGAAATCTTTACAAATCTTGTGTTAATCGCATCCATTACCGTTGAAGAATCTTCAGCAACGGTAACCCATGCGCACTTCATTTTCTTTGAACCTGAAAAACGACACAATTATAATATCCCACAGCCAACACAGTAT
>JABASD010005148.1:0-13191 GCA_019776165.1 Pogonognathellus flavescens | reverse complement strand
TCGGGCTCTTAATGGGTCGAAATTGGGTTGGGTTGGAAAAAGCCAACCCAATCCGGCCTCTAGTATATACATAGAGGATTGTTTAGTGGAGGCTACGAGGTTATGGGAAAACGTTTTCATCTTCACACGCAAACACACCAGCTCTCTTTTTACTCCTTGTGTCTAAACACACAAGGAATAAAAAGAGGCATGTAGAATTTGTAAAGAAAAATGGACGAAGGAAAAGATGCCATTTGTTGATGCGATGCAATTCTATTTGAATAAAGACGAGGAAAGAAAACTTTAAGAGCGGATTGTTCTATGGTCAAGTCGCTCTCCCAATCTTCGTCGCTCAAGTTTGAATAGGAATGAAAGGCAGAGCAGATCGTGTTCGAGAAAGAAAAATAAATCAGTCTCTTAGTTTCCCTTCGTTATTTGAACAGCATTTACAATTTAAATACAAGTACGCAGCAATTTACTATTTGTAAAATTCAAAGGCTTTGCATCCCAACAAAGGCAAACTGATGGGATTTTATTCAAGGCAAAGGGGTACGTTACATTTACAAGTATATTATACGACTCGAGAAAAATATTAAACCTTCCTTGGCAGAGACATATACTACTGTAAGACTCTGTATAGGTTTCCGCTACAGTGTAATTGAAAGGTCCATATAAAAATAGTTTATATATGTTTGGTGCACACACAAGTACACCTTCAGCAGAGAGACGATCGAGTACAGCTACTCATTTATTTGCATTGACTGAATTTGCATACAATCTATCTATACACACAGACACATGCACGTGAGACTACATAATATAATTCATTCATCCACACATGCAGATGCAGAAAAGGTGCACTCGCTATTGTCCCTCTTTAAAAACTTATCAGGAGAGGAGCTGCTTCTTTCTTGTTTATCTGTAAGCCTAGTTTTTCTTTTCAGTCTTTTCATCAGGCTCTATCTCTCTGTGTCATTCAGTCACCAACTTTATAAGCAGTAAAGTTCCTCTTCCCAAGAATATCATGTCCTCTATTTCTTACATACAACTAAAACCTCCTCATTTGTATACATAGGTACAGTAGATGACATATGCCCGGGGTAAAATATAAAGACTCTTCTTACAGCTAACAAATTTCTACATATATTGTAATTATTCTGTACGTGGCAATATATATGAATAATATGCAGAAAAGTATTTATCAGAAAGTAAATGGTTCAATAACACTTTCCATTCCACAAGTATGTAAAATCGTATTCAGGTAAATTTATTCTAGTAGAAGCCCGTTTGTAGTTCCGTGTAATTAGACACGGCAGAAACGGGAAGATTTGGAATTCCTTGTTATTGTTGTAGAGAAAATATTTGAATAATGTGAATATAGTAGCAATAGTAGTACGTGTTCGCATGCAATGGAGCAACAGATGCCTAACGACAAGATGCCTGAGCCGTGTATGGCTGGTGATAGGAGCAAGGTGAATTCTGGATGATAATAATAAAAAGAATATTACTGTATCTGTAAATGAGCACAGATGCTGTTTCACACAGGAGAGGCTTTATTAGAGTGCGGTGTGTGTGTGTAGCTAGTCTTATTATGTCTTCTTAAGCAACAAAGTTGGATGTGTAGACTGCAGACGAGTCTTCTTTGGTTATTAGAGTGATGCATGGGTATTTATTTATTTTCTACGGAGCGACCAACCGGCCGGTTGCTCGGTCGGACCTTTTCTGGCTCAGGAATACCAAGAAGAAGAAAAGAAGAAGTGCCACACCAACATACCACCAGTTCTCCACCACCACCACCATCACCATCCTATACGTCCCAACAACAGACATTCGTCGATAGCCTCACTCATTCACAGTCTCAGTTGTATTTCCACTGCTTAAAGTTCAAACGGTTGCTGTTGCAGCTTTGCTCTGCATGTTCTTCGTGTAATGTTCTTCTATGAACTTGTTGGTTTTAGGAAGTTTGGTTGTAATGTTGTTGTTGTGGTGCTAAAGTGGTAAACTGACGTGGAGGTAGATGATTAGGAAAGTTACATAAGGCTGTTGCTACATGCGTCTTGTATTTTCTCTGCTCTTGTGGTTTCCTTCTTTCGGCTCTCGTCCAACTGGGCTGGGCTCATCATATTAAACAAAATAAAGAATATTTATTTACCACACTGGCATCTTTTTGTCTGAAGAAATAATATCCATTAGCCATGCACTTACCAACCCAGTTCTATTCTTCTCCGTATAATGCAACAACAACCTTTCTTCCAAATCCTCCTTCGTACAGGCCAACCAACAAAAGTCATAGTCACTCACAATAACACAACAATAGCACAATGCAATGCTCTGGTCATCTTTTACTATATTGCCTAAGTATAATATACAATATTATAATGTTTTTCGTATAGAAGTATTATTCTTCATACGCATATTTATATGTATAAAGTATATGCAATCCTGGATGTATATGGGTATTCTCAACATGACATGACATTGTTATACATGTACAATTTTCATATAATGCTTCAGAATTTTTTCCTAAATACGAGGTAGAGAAAATTACTTACGTAATGTTTTTTACTCCATGATTTTATACGCATTTTTTATCAGTGCATTTAAATGTGCTTTAAAATCCAAGGAATGAGTGTGGGTGTGTGTAGATGTTACAGAGTACCTTTCAATGTTGGTTATTCAACCGTGCAGTATAGACGTATTGTGTAAAATGTAGAAGCTTGAGTATAGTGGTTGTATTTTAATGATGATTTGAGTCGGTGCGGTGCAGTAGTTTGAAAACGGTGCGTGGTGGTGGGATTACCATTGTGTGTAAAAGAATCAAGACGCGTAGAAATAAATGGAAAGGGACAGGACGACGGGATTTTATAGGAAATGAACAGATGATGAGCGTCCGTCGGGTATTCACCGGGGAAATCAAATGCTCAAGGCAGGCGTGTCGGACGGAAGGGGCCCTCAAGGCTTCTCTTCCTTCTTCTTGTCTTCTCCCGTCTTGCAGTATTACATCGTTTCATGGACCCGCTTTCATTTTTGTCTATATACTTACTAGAAGTAATATAAAAGTGGCACAGATAATTTTACTACATTTTTCTCTGTATTTTCCTATACATAATTCCCGCTGAGAGGAAGTAGTTTCGGTTTGTGGAATCTTTTTCATTTTTAGTACTTTTCTCTCGTTATTACGCAACACACATTCACCTGCGAAAGTATTTTGCAGAGGTAGTAGTAGACCTAATTTCCCTAAGATTACTATTATGGATTATTCAACAGTGGAAGTAATTTTGGAATTTTCTTAAAAGGATGGGAATTTGAAAAAATTTCATTGTCATTCCAAAGTATGTAAGAAATTCGCCTCGGTGCGGTTAGCTTTGACTTGAGGTCTGGATTAGAAAACGGCGAAGAATGCATTGAGTGGAAAATGCGTAGAAAATCAGTGCGTGAGTGAGGCTTTTATTGAAACCCGTTTAGTACAGAAAGAGTGAAGGAAAATTTTATTACAATGGTAATGGTGCCATGTCTTTGTAATATTAAATAGGCATCAGCCAACTATGATAACATAAAAACCTTAAAATCTTACAAAATGTCAAAAACGGTAGTAATTAAATATAAAGCGACCATCAGTATAAATAATATCATTCATATATTGACAGGGACGGGATTAAATTGACGGGATTAAATTGAAACAATATTAAATTACAAAAGATTTTGCTAACTATAGCTACTTTAATCCTATGTATTTCCAGGGACAGTTCCTAAGACTGTTGGGTGTGATTTTTAAGTCCAGTATGAAAAAAGAAAAGGAATTAACAGAGTCTGTAGAATTCTTTCCTTATCCTGCGTGTAGTACATGTGGGACAACACGTCTAATTTATTTTACTAATCATCGTCACCGCTATTATGTACAAACCACTAAGAAAACATTGCTCCACCATTTTTCATTTCGTTTATGCAAAAGGCAACGTCCAACATTCTTTCTCTGAAGACATACATGCTTTGGCAAATGAAATCTTGTGTACACAATTTTCAAAATACCTACACTGCTAATAGGCTTAAAGAAATGAGCCGTTGCATGATAATGGTTATTATAATTTTACAGCATTAATGATAATAATTCGATGAGAAGAATACATCTAGTTCTGAGTAAGACAATGTTGTTTTATGCCTCACCCTGCAAAAGATGTGTAAACGTTATCTTCACATGTTGAGAGTGTGGTGGTAAATATCTGTAAGTAGTTTACAATAAGCTGAAGCATTTGTGCTATGCAAACCCAAAGCAATTTAATAGGCATGCCAAGAATTTTAACTCAAGGAATGTGTGTGTAAGTAAGGAGGAGTGTGGAGTCTCACTCTACAAGATTAGAAGTCAGGAGACTTTGTAAAATATTTATTTTGCATATTTTAACGCAAAGATCATTCTCTCATATAAATACATGACCATTTTACCAAAACATATTTCTAATACCCCTTGTGCAAAATTACATTTGTATTGAAATGAGATTTGTGTTTTTGCGGTATGACTTTGCCTTATAAGGTGGAGATGAGTCTATGTTGTGGTTTGTTAAGGACTCATCATTATTACTATTAGGGCAATTGAAGGTAATAATTGTGGAATAGTGAAAGCATTATTGACTGTAGCATGAAAATGTGACTTTAGCGATATTCGAAACTGAAAAGTGATGAATCGATTATTCTAGTAAAAAAGGAAATATTTTAGTGAAAACTTTATTACAATTTTAAGGCACGTAGGTCCTTACACGTGTCCATTGAAATAATTTTTATCGCTCATTGTGCATTGTGGACAAGTTCTTCTCGCTTTTAATTATATAAAGCGTCATTACCATAAATCTTACTATTGTTTCATTTAATGTCACTAGGTAATTAATGCTACTTTGAAATGAACGTTGTAGTTGATGCACACAAATACGCGTTGGCCAAATAAAGAAGTCATGAATGAATTGTTTGTTTGTGGTGAGAAATGAGAAGAAACAATGAAAAAGAGCGAATAAGGTAAAAAGCAAAGGAGTAGTAGCACAACCACAGTAAAATAAATATTTATTTATGTGTAAATGAAAATAAAACACAAGGCTAAAGATTCTAAATATTCACACGTTTCATTATTACGCGATTGCACAACAAAAAGTTTGAGAATGGCATGTCCTGTTACACTGTTCTAGTATCTGTACACTTTGCTAATAATGTAAATGTTTTCTCTCAGATTCTCATTGTTAGTGGACTACACACATACTCCTGGCGCTCTATAACATTATGACTAATAACATAATAATATTAAATGATGCAGAGCGCCTTGTAGTTGTACAGAGTCGGTGATGGTGGTGGTGGTGTTGGTGGCGTGGCCGTGTTTTGGAGTATTTATTATTTGGATGAATTAAGGAGATGGTTGAAGAGGATGGAGTGTGTAAGTGTATAGTAATGCTATTATTGAGAGTCGGAGTTGTATTGGTGGAGACTGTTCATGATAATAATAAGACAAGAATTGTGGTTCTCGTGACTGATTTACATTGTTTGTAATGCAGTCAGTCTCGTCTGCCTTGTCTTGCTTTTCCTTGGCTGCCATGCCATGCCTTTTGATAAGTATCAAGGTGAGAAGGGAAAAAATTCAGTTGCTTTGCTCTTGCACAAATATCCGGTCGCATGAACTTTCCGACTTGAAGAGGTGACTTGGCCACATCACACAGCCACACCACACTCCAACTATATCTCCAGCATATTCTCAGCCACTATATATACTGGCTATTTCTACCACATTTGCTTACACGCTTTTAACTCACACTCAATTGCAGACGGACTTTGTGTGGAACAAAAGCAAATCTAACCTTAGCTCATTCGTTCAGCATGCATTCATGTAATCCTCACTAATTAAACGTACACAGTGTGCCGTGCTCAACTTACAAGGTATAACTCAATGCAAGGTGAGTTTCATACACGTAGTATACTCATAGTATTAATGTTAGTTAATCTATGGGTGTACCTACATGAACAGTAAAGGATGTAGCAGGGCTTCTTCTTCTATAGCTTTGGAAATCCTTCTTTACGGAGTATTACATATTTATTATATTATGCCACAAGTATTACGGCTAAACTAGCTAATCGTTCTTGGCAAATACACATCTGTTCTGTGCACAAGTAGAACTACACGCAGATGGATTCATGCTGCATGTGGCTCTGTGTAGGTAAATGTATCGTGGTAGAAAAACTTTGTTAAAAACCCTTTGGCTTTTCTTGTATGCTTGTAATGCACCCTACTCACACTTTCTGGACAAGTCTACACGCTTACAGAGAGAGAGAAAAAAACAGCACCCAGTAAAATTCAAAAGAACACCTAAACACCACAGTCGCAGCTATTGTTGCTATTTCACTAGTTTACGGGCTGAAGGTCATCATTAAAATTCAAAATTGTCCATCTCTTCCGATCTCTTGTCCCATGCAAGAATTTTACTAAATCCATCAATTCGTTGATAGATCACCTAATGATTCTGTAATGGTAAATTTTGATGCGAAATAATAATATTGAAATGTTAATTTGAAAGTGAGTTAGATTTTTGTCTCACCTTGCCTCATTCTGTATATCGGCCATTATTTCCTTCAATCAGGCGTTTTGTACCTATTTCGACTGATTCATTGAAGTGATTCATGATTGATAACCATGACATTTAGAAAAATATGTGGGAAGTGTGTGTGTCCACGGTGACTGTTGAAACCTTCGCGAAGTTTATGTGGACACTTAAAAATATTCATTGTTTCAGCACTGCGCAATTTAGCCACACTTACACCCACAATGCATTTATTTACGACTTTGTTTTTTCTAGTTTCATCTGTTACTTTGAAAAATCTCAAAGCTAGTATGTCTTCGTTCAGATCTGCTGATTCAAGTACATGTATGTGTTATTTGCAATGCAATATCTCATGTCTGAGTGTTTACATAATAAATGCAGGAATAGATGTGTTTTTACGTGGTGAAGATGTGCAGACAGATAAAATGCAAAAGACTCATCCGTTAGTGAATTCAATTCAGGTACGATCTGCCTATTTTTATGAGATTCCGAAGTGATGAGTGTAGTATAGTAATATGTACAGTGAGAAGATCATAAATGATCCCGCCTGTCTTAAACACAGCCGAGGTACCTAAATGTACTTGTGATAGCAAGGGTTATATTTAGGGCATTTCTACCTTGTTAAAGCATGATGGGAGCATTTAAGATTTGCTGGCTGTAGAATGGAAACGTGTACGTGTGGATGTGTGAAGACATTTGTTTGATTTTAAATTATATCTGTGTAGGAATAGAAAAGATTTGAGTTGCTGCTGTGGGCAAAAGAGTTAAATTAGTATTTTAGGTTGTAGTTTCAGTTTCAGTTGGGGAGGTTCCTCTCCTTCTGCTTTATGCATCCTTAACATTATTCCAACAGACTTTAACTGCAAACGACTGAGGAAGAATGAGTCAGGTAAGCAGGTTAGCCTGTTCGTCCTGTGGATTTTCTTTTCTATCGTCTTGTAGAGTTACACGATGTACCTCTACTACTCTGCTGTGTGTATATGTCCAGTGTAATGTTTGTTTCGGTTGATGTGTTGTGTGTTGATGGATAATGTATGCATGTATGCAAATTAGAGTGCAAGCGTAAATTGAGCGGAATACCTCCCTTCCTTTTCTTGCGTTTAGTCTCGTCTCATCTCATCTCATGTTATTACTCTTTTCATCCCAGAGTCACAGCTCTGCACATAAAAATGTGGATTTGTTAGCAGAGGCTGGTCTAAGTACAAGTGTAAGTTTACCAGACAAGTATTAGCAGTACATCCACAACGTACTCACTTTACTATACTTGTCATCCTTGCATTATTAAATTTGTTGATTCAATGACTTCAGAGTTTAGTATGCAGATCCTTTGACTTTAATGGCATTCTATTCTAATGTTATTGTATCGTGTCCAATGAACGGCATAATATTTCCTTTGCAAAATCCTGATTAGCAAAAGAATTCGCAGTTTGATTCTAGTTTATGTCAGCTGCACTCAAACAGATTATCATAAGTAAAATAGAAGAAAACTTTTATAAGATTTTGAATAACTTCACGAATACTTTTCTTTGGCGGAATTATCTTCGCATAGCTTCAGATAATGTTAACTCTACAGAATTTTGCTTAAAAACTGTAATCTGTGTGAACATACTAATGTCTAAGACATTCTGATGTTATATGAGCACTTATACGTACGTAAATACCTAGACGTCTTTAACATTTTCAACAGAAATTTAAGAATTTACTTTGGTAGGGACGGGAGGTAATGCAAAAATAAAATTCAATGTAAATGCAAATTTTTGCTGATCTTCTCTCAATTTTCATGTCCTCAAAATGGTTTTTGAACAGTTTTGAATTTCATTGAGTAGGCTAATCTCATCAGTTCATCATTCTCTCGATTCTCTTTTCACGTTTCTACTATCAACCCTCTTTGACCTGCCTCTCTCTCACATACTGTGAATATCTAGGTATTTACATATAAATTAGTCTCTTGTGTTACAATGTTCATAGAATTTTAATCAATTTGCAAATATTGCTCATTCCCACTGCACTTTTTCACACTTGTACTTGAATGTACTACACTGGCCTAATAATACTCTTAAAATACCTCCAGTTGATTTGGCTATCGAAAAATAACTAAAAACCAACAATAAGTAAAGGAACGCATAGTTTATACCTCAAACGTACAATGAATAACATTAACGGTTATAAAACATTGGCACAGACATATTAGAATGAGTGGGTAGATATTTTGCATGTGGCTGCATCATGATCTCTCTATAAAATTAAGTATGCAATGCTTAGAATATTTCCAAAAAACATTACCTGCTCTTTTTACGAATATAAAAATTCTTTGATCGTCAGAATCTGCTTGTATTTAATTCTATTAATGTGGAACATTCGTATTAAGACTTCCACGAGCGAACGTAATTGGATTACATGTGCTACTTTGGATTTTAAAAAGGATGATGATGCAGCCTTTGACACAGGTCTAAATGAGCAACTAATTGGATAAAGGACATGGGAACGTGTGGGCGGAGTTAAAGAGATGAAGGTTTAGTTTACACAGGGGAAAACACGGAAATATTTGTTATTTGTAATTTTTAGTTATTACTGCATGTGATTGAAGCATTTCTTCGTCCCACTCTCTCATTAGTCATTTGCCTATTGTGAGCCGTTGAAAGGATTTTAGCTGGAAGCACAAGAAAGTGGCTCGGAATAAATGTGATAGGCTTTTTGTGGCGACTGGTTGTGAAAGGTGACTTTGTAAATGGAGTATGATAGATAGGAAAGGATTGTGATAGTCTCGGAAGAGATTGTGAATAGGAACCAATCTCCTGTAGTGACGCCAAGTGAAGCCAAGCCACGTCTATAGTTTGCAACAAAGAGAATCGGCCCAGTTTGACTTGACTGGTTGGTTTCCTTCGTGCCACAACAAAACAGGAGCAACAAAGAATCGCATAGCTCTTTCTTATTTACCAGTAGCATTTTATACCAATAGTCTCTCAGCCTCAGTAGAAGAGCTGTTGCTTGTGTCAAGTGAAAAAAGCGTTAGGACTTGTTGTTGATTTGAGAAGAGATGAGAAAACTTTCTCTTCGTCCCATCTTCCCACTCTTCTCTCCCTTTTTGTCATTTATGTTAACACCATTCCACTTTATTATTATTACGTTATATCATACCAAGTCCGATTTCTATCCAAACCTCTTTTCCTCATCTCCACTCTCATTTTCTATCTCGTCTTGTATTCTCACACTATTTCCATTAAACTGTGTACTGCCAGCAGCAGATACCATGACGCCACTCACTCAATCCTCTCTCGTCTAATTTAATTTACGTTAATACAAGTTTCATCAAGTGCCATCGCCCCACTCCATTGTGTAGCTACACAAATGTCCTTGTTCCTCTTGTCTTAATTCCTTCTAGACATTACACAATATCAATACAACATCTGGGTTCTATGTAGGCATCAGAAACTTTTATTTCTAGAATACAACGAAATCGATCGATAATGCTACTAAAATAATTTACTTTTAGTTTCTAGACGGTTTATAAGACGCGTTTCTTACTTATAATTGGAATTCGGCATTTTAATACCGAGCGAAAGGAACCTGCTGAGGTATCAGATCAAGTTGACCTTCGTTATACGCAGTAAACCAGAGTAGCACAAACGAATAACCCATAAAGGTGCCATAAATTGCGTTTTTTATTACTAAAATCTGAAACGAGTACAAATTATGAAATGTGAAATAATATGCTATTGTGTCATATTCATGTTTTCCATCTTTACCATGTATGTTGTACAAATTTCTTAAGACTGCAGTTTGGCTGACTTGGATGTGTACTACCCCCATGGTGGTCCAAGATGAAGTCTTTTGTCGGAAACTATAGAACTGAGAGTTCTTGTGTCAGGAATTGTTGTAAAAAGATTTTTCCTTGTGGCCTAAGCAGTAGCTCTGTATATTTTGCTGTAATAGTGTCCCATTAATAATAGACTCTATCGAATTGCGTGTATGTGAACAAGCTTGTGCATAGGGGGTGCATAGTACATAGTCAATACTCAATAGTACTTGTTGGAATACATGTTACATGGATTTAGTAGGGTTATTTCATGTTTGTACTATTGCAGCTACTATATATGATCGGAATATGATGATTGTACATGTGTAAGGAGTATATAGACGGTGGTGGACGTCGTCTTGGTCGTCGTCGTCCTTTTGTTGTTTGTATTGTGATGTTCGTATTGTCTGTGGACTGAATTGTTTATCAGTTCGCTTCTGATCCAGATACGAATCTAAAGCAATTTATATTCCCAAGACATGAACAACAAGACACGATCCCTTCTTGTTTTTATTCGAGTAGTTTATTAGCAACAGGCAGGGAGCACCGTGTGGTCACATCACATTACAATCTATTTATGCCTTTCCTTCAGTCAAGTGGAGCAAAAGTCCTGCCTCGTCTTCATATAAAATTTATTTTATATAAAGAGATCATTTTCGATGCCTACTGCTCCATTATAATAATATTACTGTACTGGGCATGTTTCAGATAAAGATAAATTGTTTATTGATGTGTCATTCAAGTATTTCAATTATATTATTTCTAGGCTAGTTATATTCCGTACCTGTATAGAGTTTGTTTCTACTATTAGCAGTAGTTGTAATCTATACAAAGTGTTTTATTGTGCCTTTTGTGTGTTGAATTAAAGCTATGTCAACACACGCCAAGGCAAAAGTCTCACAATCAGTGCAGTGTTGCTGTTTTAATAGGCTCTTCTTGTCTCTGTCAGCTTTTCAACACTCACAACGACCCACTGTTTTACATGCACCGATTTGTTTTTTATATGAAGCTATAATAATATTTTATAGCGCTGATAGGTTCACTCCCTTCAGATAATAAAACCTCTTGTCGATATTCATTCACTCATCGTATAACTTATTACCCTGAACTACACACATTTAGTATGGAGCTCACGTACTTCTATCTCTGTATTGCACATCGTTTTGTAATTCGTGTGAATCCCATTTGTCTTCAACAAAGACAAATATTATTACCTGACGACAACAAAATTTCACCATGAGTATAATATTCAGCCTATACATTTCTATACAAATTAGCTATGCCAAAAGTGTACAACGCAGTCAGAGAATCCGGAGAATACGGTAATGTACAAGTGAAAGTAATTTAACCCTGGGTAATCATCTTCAGACCCTGAATTCACTAAGGATGGTTGAATACCGATATATTCCCATCCCAAATTCTACAGTACGAGAACAAAAATGTAGAAAGAGAAGTGAAGTTACCTTGATGATTTTTAATTAGGTTTTGCACATTTTCATTAATGAAAATCTTTGCATTGATTTAAAACTCACAATTTGTGTAGTTTTTTATATTAAAGAAGATTTTATCTTTCGGGTGATATGGGGTAATTAATTGTAAGAGTTGGACTGTGAATTATTTTAATAAACTCTTCCTTATGAATGTCTCTTGAGTTGTGATACTGTAAATGGATCCGTTATAATAAGTAGGCCTGGATTTTATCATCAGATGATGTTTGATGGCAGATGATATGTTTAGATTGATGTTGTCTGGTTAGTTTTACCTCGGGTGGGCTGATGCGATCGAATTGTGGGATTGTGTAGTAGCTACAGAAAGTCACAGTGTCAGTTGGCGTTGTGGTGGATGATGGTTAATAATATTTTGACAACAGGAAGATAATAATGCGCAGCAGATGAGTAGAATGTTGAATTGATGGGTTGGAATTGTGTTTTGTACAGAAGTATAGAATAGACTGGGAAGATTTAGTTGGTAGGAAGTAGAAGAAGAGGCGATGGTGGTGAGTTGGTTAATGGAGAGCGTGTGAGTTGAGTTAAAGCCACCCTTTGGCAGTTCGCACGGAGATGAAGATGGGAGACCCACCACGTGAAGATTGAAAGATTCTCATCGGGAGACGAACAACTGAGTTATTGTTAGCAAATCGATCACGATAAGACGTGGTGCGTAGCAGAGAGCTTCACAATAAACCCACACATTTTCTAAACACAGACACACATCAACTGTGTCCAAGCAAAGCTTTGCAGTCCAACTACTATACTACGTATGACTTTTACCACTATAGTTAGTCCAAACGAAATTTATATTACTCTCACAGTGACTTTAATACACACCAAATACTTCAACTGCAATGCGATTTGATAAGGAAAAAAGATCATCACCTTTATAATAATACTATTACTTTTACTATCTCAACCAGGACAGTACGTCTGAAACGTACCGTTTCATTTTATTAACAATAATCTTCATACCTACGTCTTCGTATCAATGATGCATTGTTATTGCGAACATTTTTGCTCACACACAACACACATTATCCTATTACGTGAAGGAAAATAAATGCACAATAGGTTTAGAAAGGACAACACATTGAGATGATTGAATTCAGAGCAACACTAATTCATCGTAATACACAGATCACAATGGAACTATAAATATATCCCAGCATTTATAATACTAACATAAAGACATAGTATTTTGTTCATATACTTATTATATTCTTGCTAACTTATTTTTTAAACTATATCTTAATCCTAGAGAATATTACAAATAGATTTAAGGCTGGGCTTATAGGTAGCAGGTGGGGCATTTCGGTCCATACACTTCCTATGTATTTTGCGTTTTTTGCGATTC